>RXID01022430.1:138846-156346 GCA_005019695.1 Trichopus zeylanicus subsp. travancoricus
TTGCTTGCTAGGCAAGAGAGGATAGCAAGTTACAAATTCTGTCTCGGTAGGACATGTATTATTATGAAATTCATAAATGAAATAAATTTAGAAATGAAAATGAAGTTAAGTAGTTAAGGGTGAGCTTACCATTATCCTTTTTGTAGTGACAAATCTTGTATGTGTTCCTAAGAAAGGAATTTGTCCATTTCATTTTTTGAGGTCTCAAAAAAAAAAAAAGGAAAAGGGTGTGGAAGTGCATAGAAACTCTTGAATGGAGATTGAAAGAAATGTAGTTCCAGTTCCTTCGGAAATTGTAAGATCTTTGGCACAAGAAGAAGGGGTGATCCATATCATCTTGTCTTGGTTCTGCCTCCCCTCTTTTTTTAACAATACTGAGTTCAGTTCTTTTCCTACTAGTATCGAATAGAACATGTTGAACAAAATCTTCTTCTTATAAAATAAAACATACTCAATTTAGATCGGGAAAATCGTACAGATTTTATGAAACCATGTGCTATGGTTCGAATCCGTAGTCAATCCTATTTCCAATAGGAGCAGTTGATAATGGAATCCCATTTTTCCAATTATTTTAAGGTATCCATATCCATAATAGTAATAACGCAAAAGGAAGGCCCAGCTCCAAGTTGTTCAGGAATAGTAGCATTGAGTTTCTCGACCCTTTGCCTTAGGATTAGTTAGTTCTATTTCTCGATGGGGTCGGGAAGTGATATAACTCAGTGGTAGAGTGTCACCTTGACGTGGTGGAAGTTATCAGTTCAAGCCTAATTATCCCTAAACCCAATGGGAGTTTTTCAATTTTGACTTGCCCCCCGCTGTGATCGAACGAGAATGGATAAGAGGCTCGTGGGATTGACGTGATATGGTAGGGATGACTATATTACTGGGAGTGAACTCCAGGTTAATATGAAGTGCACGGGTACAAGTTATGCCTTGAAATAAAAGACAATTCTGAATCCGCCTTGTCCACGAATAAGGAAGCTATAAGTAATGCAACTATGAATCTCATGGAGAGTTCAATCCTGGCTCAGGATGAACGCTGGCGGCATGCTTAACACATGCAAGTCAGACGGGAAGTGGTGTTTCCAGTGGCAGATGGGTGGGTAACGCATAAGAACCTACCCTTGGGAGGGAAACAACAACTAGAAATGGTTGCAAATACCCCATAGGCTGAGGACCAAAAGGAGGAATCCGCTTGAGGAGGGGCTCACATCTGATTAGCTAGTTGGTGAGGCAATAGCTTACCAAGGCGATGATCAGTAGCTGGTCCAAGAGGATGATCAGCCACACTGGGATTGAGACATAGCCCAGACTCTTATGGGAGGCAGAAGTGGGGAATTTTCCACAATGGGTGAAAGCCTGATGGAGCAATGCGGCATGGAGGTAGAAGACCCACGGGTCATGAACTTCTTTTCTCAGATAAGAAGCAATGACAGTATCTAAGGAATAAGCATTAGCTAACTCTATGCCAGCAGCCATGGTAAGATAGAGGATGCAAGAGTTATCCAAAATGATTGGGCATAAAATGTCTGTAGGTGGCTTTTCAAGTCCACCATCAAATCTCAGGGCTCAACCCTAGACAGGCAGTGGAAACTACCAAGCTGGAGTTATTTCACAAAGACTTGCCATGGTAAAGGAGAAGGTAAGAACACTTGAAGAGCACAGTATAATGGAGAGCTGTATACTACTTTCGGGAAGGATGAATCACTCCCAAAAAAGAATTATTGATTCTCTCCCAATTGGTTGGATTGTAGGTGCGATGATTTACTTCATGAGTGAGGTCTTTGGTTCAAGTCTAGGATGGCCCAGCTAAGCCAGGGAAAAGGATAGAAGAGGCATCTGACTCTTTCATGCATACTCCATTTGTCTCTGGGGGATATAGCTCAGTTGGTAGAGATCTGCTCTTGCAATTGGGTCGTTGCGATTATGGGTTGGATGTCTAATTGTCCAGTTGGTAATGATAGTATCTTGTACCTAAACTGGTGGCTCACTTTTTCTAAGTAATGGGGACGAGGACCGAAACATGCCACTGAAAGACTTTACTAAGACAAAAAGATGGGCTGTCAAGAACGTAGAGGAGGTAGGATGGGTAGTTGGTCAGATCTAGTATGGATCATGCATGGATGAGAGTTGGAGTCGGTGGCTCTCCTAGGGTTCACTCATCTAGGATCCCTGGGGAAGAGGATCAAGTTGGCCTTTGCAAATAGCTTGATGCACTATCTCCCTTCAACCCTTTGAGCAAAATGTGGCAAAAGCAAGGAAAATCCGTGGACCGACCCCATTGTCTCCACCCCGTAGGAACCACGAGATCACCCTAAGTATGCCTTCAGCATCCAGGGGTCACGGACTGACCATAGACCCTGTTTAATGAGTTGAATGCATTAGCTGTCTGCTCTCCAATTGGGCAATAAGGGTTAGAGAAGGGCAATCACTTGTTCTTAAAACCAGCATTCTTAAGACCAAAGAGTTGGGTAGAAAAAGTGGGAGAGCTCTCCGTTCCTATTCTCCTATAGCTAGATTCTCCGAAACCACAAGAATCCTCAGAATGGGATTCTAACTCATCACCTTTTAAGAAAAGTTGCTCTTTAGAGAGCACAGTATGATGAAAGTTGTAAGCTGTGTTTAGGGGGGAGTTATTGTCTACCAGTGGCCTCTATGGTAGAATCAATCAGGGAGGCCTGAGAGGCAGTGGTTTACCCTATGGTGAATGTCAATGGTTTGAGTCTACTTATCTCCAGCCAGTGAACTTAGCTAATACTATGATAGCACCCAATTTTTCTGATCCGATAGTTTGATCTATGATTTCTCATTCATGGATGTTGATAAGATCTTTCCATTTAGCATTAGCAGCACCTTAGGATGGCATAGCCTTAATGTTAATGGCGATCTTCAAATGAGGAAAGGCTTACGATGGATACCTAGGCACCCAGAGATGAGGAAGCGTGTAGCAAGCTACGAAATGCTTCGGGGAGTTGAAAATAAGCATAGACTCGGAGATTCCTGAATAGGTCAACCTTTCAAACTGCTGTGAACTGAAACATCTTAGTAGCTAGAGGAAAATAAAGCAAAAGTGAATCCCATAGTAGTGTCAAGAGAAATGGAAGCAGCCTAAACTGTGAAAATGGGGTTGTGGGAGAGCAATACAAGCATCATACTTCTAGGCAAAGCGGTGGAGTACTGCACCCTAGATGGCGAGAGTCCAGTAGCCGAAAGCATCACTAGCTTATGCTCTTACCCGAGTAGCATGGGGCACATGGAATCCTATGTGAATCAGCAAGGACCACCTTGCCAGGCTAAATACTCCTGGGTGATCGATAGCGAAGTAGTAACATGAGAGAAAGGTGAAAAGAACCCCCATCGGGGACTGAAATAGAACATGAAACCATGAGCTCCCAAGCAGTGGGAGGAGAATGTCATCTCTGACCGTGTGCCTATTAAAGAATGAGCCAGCAACTCATAGGCAGTGGCTTGGTTAAGGGAACCCACAGAGCCACAGCGAAAGCGAGTCTTCATAGGGTGATTGTCACTGCTTATAGACCCAAACCAAGGTGATCTATCCATGACAGATGTTGAAGAATCAGCAGATGAGTTGTGGTTAGGGGTGAAATGCCACTAGAACCCAAAGCTAGCTGATTCTCCCCAAAATGCATTGAGGCATAGCACTTGACTGGACATCTAGGGGTAAATCACTATTTTGGTGCGGCCACGAGAGTGGTACCAAATTGAGGCAAACTCTGAATACTAGATATGACCCCAAAATAACAGGGGTCAAGGTTGACCAGTGATATAATGGGGGATAAACTTCATCGTCGAGGGAAATAGCTCAGATCACGAGCTAAGGCCCCTAAATGACCACTCAGTGATAAAGGAGGTAGGGGTGTAGAGACAGCCAGGAGGTTTGCCTAGAAGCAGCCACCTTTGAAAGAGTGCATAATAGCTCATTGATCAAGTGCTCTTGAACCAAAGATGAACGGGGCTAAGCGATCTGCCGAAGTTGTGGGATGTAAAAATGCATCGATAGGGGAGCATTCCGCCTTAGAGGGAAGCACCCATGCAAGCAGGTGTGGATGAAGTGGAAGCGAGAATGTCGGCTTGAGTAACACAAACATTGGTCAGAATCCAATGCCCTGAAAACCTAAGGGTTCCTCCACAAGGTTTGTCCACGGAGGGTGAGTCAGGGCCTAAGATCAGGCCAAAAGGCATAGTCAATTGACAACAGGTGAATAATCCTGTACTACCTCTTGTTGGTCACAAGGGACGAAGGAGGCTAGGTTAGCCAAAAGATGGTTATCAGTTTAAGGATGCAAGGTGACCTTGCTTTTTCAGGGTAAGAAGGGGTAGAGGAAATGCCTCCAGCCAATGTCCGAGTACCAAGTGCTATGGTGTTGAAGTAACCCATGCCATACTCCCAAGAAAAGCTTGAACGACCTTCAACATAAGGGTACCTACACCTGAAACTAACATAGTTGGGTAGGTAGAGAATACCTAGGGGTGCAAGACAACTCTCTCTAAGGAACTTGGCAAAATAGCCCTATAACTTTGGGAGAAGGGGTCCCTCCTCACAAAGGGGGTCGCAGTGACTAGGCCCAAGTGACTATTTACCAAAAACATAGGTCTCCACAAAGTCATAAGACCATGTATGGGGGCTGACGCCTGCCCAATGCTGGAAGGTCAAGTTGGTGACCTGATGATAGGGTAGCCAGCAACTCAAGACCCTTTGAATGGCGGCCATAACTATAATGGTCCTAAGGTAGCGAAATTCCTTGTCGGGTAAGTTTCGACCTGCATGAAAGGCATAATAATCTGGGCACTATCTCAGAGAGAGGCTCAGTGAAATAGACATGTATGTGAAGATGCAGACTACTTGCACCTAGACAGAAAGACCCTTTAAAGCTTTACTATTCCCTGGGATTAGCTTTGGGCCTTTCCTGCACAGCTTAGGTGGAGGGCAAAGAAGGCCTCCTTCTAGTGGGGCCTGAGCCATCAGTGAGATACCACTCTGGAAGAGCTAGAATTCTAACCTTGTGTCAGGACCTACAGGCCAAGGGATAGTCTTAGGTAGATAGTTTCTATGGGGCATAGGCCTCCCAAAGTGTAACGGAGGCGTGCAAAGGTTTCCCTGGGCAGGACGGAGATTGGTCCTCGAGTGCAAAGGCAGAAGGGAGCTTGACTACAAGACTACTCATCGAGCAGGGATGAAAGTCGGCCTTAGTGATTCGACAGTGCCTAGTGGAAGGGTCATCGCTCAATGAATAAAAGTTACTCCAGGGATAACAGGCTGATCTTCCCCAAGAGTTCACATCGATGGGAAGGTTTGGCACCTTGATGTCAGCTCTTCGCCACCTAGGGCTGTAGTCTATTCCAAGGGTTGGGATGTTTGCCCATTAAAGCAGTATGTGAGCTTCAGAACGTTGTGAGACAGTTCGGTCCATATCCAGTGCAGGTGTTAGAGAATTGAGAGGACCTTTCCCTAGTATGAGAGGACTGGGAAGGATGCACCTCTTGTGTACCAGTTATCTTGCCACGATAAATGCTGGGTAGCCAAGTGCGGAGTGGATAATTGCTGAAAGCATCTAAGTAGTAAGCCCACCCCAAGATGAGTGCTCTCCTATTCTGACTTCCCCAGAGCATCCGGAAGTACAACCAAGACAGTGATGGGTTCTCTGCCCCTGCAGGGATGGAGCGATGGAAGTATTGAGAATCCAAGAAGGTCACAGTGAGACGAGCCATTTACCATTACGATAGGTGTCAAGTGGAAGTGCAGTGATGTATGCAGCTAAGGCATCCTAACAGACCAAGAGATTTGAACCTTGTTCCTACATGACCTGATCAATTGGATCAGGCACTCGCCATCCATTTTCATTGTTCAACTATTTGACAACATGAAAAAACCAAAAAATAGCTCTGCCCTTCTCTATCTATCCAAGGGATGAAACGACAGAGGCCTTTGGTGTCCCTTCCAATCAAGAAGTCAAGAATTGGGGCCTCACAATCACTAGCCAATATGCTTTTCTCTCATCCTTTCTTCATTCATGATTCGATATTTTGGTGTCCTAGGCGTAGAGGAACCACACCACTCCATCCCAAACTTGGTGGTTAAACTCTACTATGGTGACGATACTGCGGGGGAGGTCCTGTGGAAAAATAGCTCGACGCTAGAATGATAATGATAAAAAGCTTAATACCTCTTATTTTACTTTTTAAATAGGAAAAGATCAAAATAAAAAATGCAAAGGTCATCTTATTCAAAACCCCAATTATAACATCTCTTCTCTCCCACTTCACACCTTGGAATGCACTGATCTTATAGTCTTTTATAGAGAGAAAGGTGCCTTCACATCTTCTTAACACAAAATAGCTGAGGAGAGGAAAGGTTCCTTCTTGAGGGTACTCCCAGGAATAGATCCAGTGGAGACTGGTGGGGCCTGTAGTTTAGAGGATTAGAGCACGTGGCTATGAACCACGGTGTTGGGGGTTCGAATCCCTCCTCGCCCATAACTGACCCAAAAAGGACGGACCTTTCCTTTACCTTTGGAGGTAGGAAAATCATGATTGGGATAGCATATGCAAAGCTATTGAACTATGAGTCTTTTGTCAAAATGGGTAGAGCAAGTACAAGTATACAAGTATTAGTAGCATAGCTAAAATGCATTCCTCATCATTGTCATTAATATGTTTGCTCACGGTAATTGTGGCCTATCAGGAGAATCAATGACTGCATCTTTGATGCAATGCTAGTACATCATCTGAGAATTCTTAATTGGCTATTTACAAGGGATTATCTTGGATCTACACCGAGGATGATGATTCTCAAATATCGTAAGAATGGGATACGATGAGATAGAATGCAATAGAAACAAAGACAAGGAATGGGTTACCTACTCCTAACGGTCAAAGAGAGCCCTTTATTTATTTATTTATTTAATTCAATTCTTCATTCTTTAATTAGTAAATTAATCAAATCTCCCCAAGTAGGATTCAAACCTATGACCAGTCAGTTAATAGCCAACCGCTCTACCACTGAGCTACTGAGGAACAACGGGAGATTCAACCTCATTGAGTTCAACTCCCATTCTCAACCCATGAACAATATGAGTCCGAAGCTTCCTTTGTAACTCCCAAGACTTCTTTATAGTGTCTCCGTTCCATGCCTCATTTCATAGGGAACCTCAAAGTGGCTCTATTTCATTATATTCCATCTATATCCCAATTCCATTCATTTAATATCCTTTTGGTGTCAGTGACATAAGAGATGGGATGTCATTCAATCGAAGAAGATGGTATCATTGACATAAGAGATGTCATTTATAGTCCCTATATATGGAAAGTTAAGACATCATCATCTAATAATCAAGAAATTGCAATAGAAAAGAAAAAGGGGAGGTTTGTAATGATTCTGAAATCTTTTCCACTAGGTAAGCCATTATCTTTATGCATGAAGATAATAAATTTGGTCATTGTGGTTGGACTCTATTATGGATTTCTAACCACATTCTCCATAGCCCTCTTATCTATTCCTTCTGCAAGCTCAGGTTATAGAAGAAGTGAACCAAGAAGGAGGTATCAGCAACAATAGGTTTTATTATGAGATAGCTCATGATGTTCAGATCGATCAATTATGTGCCTCTGCATCTAGCATTGGGTAGACCTCATACAATAACTATCCTAGTTCTACCATATCTTTTGTTTCATTTTTTTTGGAACAATCAAAAAAACTTTTTTTGATTATGGATCTACTTCTAAAAATTCAATGCATAATCTCAGTATTCAATTTGCATTCCTAAATAATCTAATTTTTCAATTATTCAACCATTTCATTTTACCAAGTTCAACATTAGCCAGATTAGTCAACGTTTATATATTTCAATGCAACAACAAGATGTTAGTTGTAACAAGTAGTTTTCTGGGTTGGTTAATTGGTCACATTTTATTCATGAAATGGGTTGGATTGGTATTATTCTGGATACGGCAAAATCATTCTATTCGACCTAATAAGTACCTTGTGTCAGAATTGAGAAATTCTATGGCTCGAATCTTTAGTATTTTCTTATTTATCACCTGTGTCTACTATTTAGGTAGAATGCTGTCACCTATTGTCACTAAAAAACTAAAAAAAACCTCAGAAATGGAAGAAGGGGGAGAAAGTGAGGAAGAAAGAGATGTAGAAATAACTTCCAAAATGAGGGAGACTAAACAGGAACAAGAGGTATCCACTGAAGAAGACCCTTCCTTTTCTTCGGAAGAAAAGAAGGATCCAGACAAAATAGATGAAACAGAAGAGATCTGAGCAAATGGAAAGGAAAAAACAAAGGATGAATTCCACTTTCACTTTAAAGAGACAATCTATAAAGATAGCCCAATGTACGAAGATTCTTATCTTGATACCCATCAAGATAATTGGCAATTGGAAAGACTTAAAGAAGATAACGGAATATATTAAATAGAATATATATATCTATATATATATATATATCTATATATATATATATATATATATGTATGTGTGTGTGTGTGTGTATGTATGTATGTATGTATAAGCAAAAGATCCTAGAACAACATTGTATCAGACTACTTGTCTCCGTGTAGTTGGATCTCCAAGTTTTATGAATGCTCCAAATTCAACTTGAGCATCCTAATCTGGATCAATACCAGCAAAAACATCTCTGAACAAGGTTCTAGCACCATGCCAAATGTATCCAAAGAAGAAGAGCAGAGCAAATGAAGCATGCCCAAAAATGAACCAACCCCTTGGACTACTATGAAAACACCATCGGATTTCAAAGTAGCTCAGTCTGATTCAAAAATTTCACCTAATTGGGCATGTCTAGCATATTTTTCCATAGTAGTGGGATCACTATAACTAACCCCATTGAGTTCACCACCATAAAACTCAACAGTTACACCTACTTGTTCGACACTATATTTGGATTATGCTCTTCTAAAAGGAACGTTGGCTTTAACAATTCCATCTAACATCAACCAAAACTATTGGAAATGTTTCAAAAAAAGTAGGCATATGGCGTACAAAAAGCTCATGTCTGTCTTTATCTCGAAAGATCAGGTGTCGTAACCATCCAACAGCTATTCCATCCCCATTGCCCATTGAACCTGCTCTGAATAATCCCCCTTTTGCCGGATTATTACCAATATAATCATAAAAAGCTAATTTTTTGGGGAATTTTAGACCAAGCTTCCGATAAACTCAGATTTTCAGCTAGTCCAACCCCAACTCTTCGATATATTTCTTGCTGGAAGTATCCTTGATCCCATTGATAACTAGTGGGCCCAAATAATACGATTGGGGTAGTTGCTGAACCATACCACATAGTTCCAGCAACTACGAAAGCTGCAAAAAAATAGCAGCAATACTACTGGAAAGTACAGTTTCAATGTTGCCCATATGTAATCCTTTGTATAGACGTTGAGGCGGACAAACACTAAGATGGAATAGACCCACCAATATGCCCAATGTACCCACTGCAATATGATGAGAGGCTATTCCTCCCAGAACAAACAGATCAAAACCTTCTGCACCCGACACTGGATTTACAGATTGTACTTTTTTAGTTAGTCCATAAGGATCAGACACCCATATTCTAGGACCATACAAGCCTATTACATGAAATGCACCAAAGCCAAAGCAAGCCAACCCTGAGAGAAATAAATGAATTCTGACAATTTTTGGCAAATCCAAAGAGGGTTTTCCCGTATGTTCATCACAGAGTATTTTTAGGTCCCAATACACCCAATGCCAGATAGCTGCCAAAAAGCACAAGCCGGAAAACACAATATGTGCCCCTGCCACACCTTCATAACTCCAAATACCTAGATTCATTATAGTTCCTCTTGAAATACTCCAATCACCCCATGAATTGCTTGTTCCTAAACTAGTCATGAAGGGTATAACAAACATACCCTGTCTCCATATTGGATCAAGAACGAGGTCAAAGGGATCAAAAATCGCTAATTCATATAGAGCCATCAAACTGGCCCAACCAGAAACTAGAGCTGTATGCATTATGTGAACAGAAAGTAATTGACCGGGATCATTCAATATGACAGTATGAACATGATACCAAGGTAAACCCATGGAAATACCTCTCTTTATCAAAGATAAGTAGACACTATGTAACTTTATCGCATTGAAAAAGACTATACTATGATGTACCTTTTAGTAGATTCCGTATGAGAAAGGATTACTATTTATTCCATTTTGTTGGAAATAAGAGAACAAGTTTGTTCATAAGAACAAAGACAAGCAAATCTATTCCATACCTGATGAGTACCAATACGCAATGGGAAAATTGGTCCTATTTTTGTTTTTAAGAATGAATGCATAGATACTTGTTTATCATTTGAGCGATCGATCCTTTCATTAAAATTTTTTTTATTCACTATATTTTCCCTACCAATTTATGGAAAATAAAATAGGGTAAATAGAAAAAAAATGATGACGAAGACAATAAACCACTTGTTACATTTCCATATTAAAGTGAAGTATAGTGCTTGATTTTTTTCTGAAATTTAATGCCTATTGGTGTTCCAAAAGTACCTTTTCGGAGTCTTGGAGAGGAAGATGTGTTTTGGGTTGATGTATAGTGTGACTTGTCAAGCAAATTGCGTCATATGGGATTTACCCCATTCTCTCCCCCAATCGAGATATCCTCTACTTCGCCCAAGAAATATTGATTGAGCTGTCAATTATTTGGTATGTGAAGTATAATTAAACCAATTAATTTATATTTATATTGGGGATCCATATCCATATATTATCAATTAGAATAATTTATGGTTGACTTAGACCAATAAAATATCCAGGCTCTATTCAGAAATGAAAATACCAAATTGGTAATATATGTACAATTACCACTTCTATCATAAATGATTCTTGTACTTAACTTTCACTAGTTTAATTAATAAACTATATTAATTAAACTAGTACAAAGTAAAACTGCCAATCAATGGAATAGTATGATGAATAGGTGGAATAGTTTGTGGGAAGGCAAGTAAAGCTAAAGCATGAAACAAATGAATTCCAAAAAAAGTGGTACTGAGATTATTTGCCCTATATTATGTACAAATAGAATTCGAATAGATCTTTACTCAGAGTAGAATATGAACCTAAGAGAATTGAAAAGACCAATTCAGGAACAAGAAAACAACATCGTGATTTGAATCATGATGAAACAATATATCACTGAGAGGTTAGTTCAAGAAATTTAGTAAATTCTTTTTTTTCTTCTTTTAGTATGGTATGGAGAGATGCCAAAACAAAACCTATTTTTGAAAAATTTTTTTAAAAAAAGCAAACCTAGAAATACTATTACAAAAGAAAGAAATAGGACTAAAATCGATACATTGATTTTTTTTCGCAATTTGTTTGAACCATATGCATCCAAAGGTGCACATACAGTTTCTGGGAGATAGAATTTTGTCCTAATCAACTGACTTTGTCAAGAAAGATTACTTTTTTTGGGCCAAGAGGTTGATAATGAGGTCTCAAATCAACTTGTTGGTTGCATGGTATATATCAGTATAGAAGATGCTACTAGGGATCTTTATTTGTTTATAAACTCTCCTGGTGGATGGGTAAACCTAGGAATGGCCATTTATGATACTATGCAATTTGTGCCACCTGATGTGCATGCAATATGCATGGGATTAGCCACTTCAATGGGATCTTTAATTCTAGTCGAAGGAGAAATTACCAAATGTATAGCATTCCCTCACGCTTGGTGCTAATGAGTTTGTTCTTTGAAAAACAAAAAAAAACTATGCCTTTGTCATATCGAATATGAATTCTAAGTAATAATAGCATGGCATCTCAAGTTCGATATAAACAAATCATTCTTATTTTTTCATAACACAAGGTTTTGTATCGAAATAGTAGTATTAAACAAAGGTTATTTTCTATCTGATCTTACATGTCAGGAGTACATTTCAGAGTCAGAAGTCATTTTGTTATTCCAAACCAAAAGTATCTTTTCTTTCTAATATTCATCTTAGGAAAGAAAGAGTACAAAAATGAAAAAAAATGATCATTTTTCCCTATTTGATCGTATCAGAAATAAACTTTGGGATTGCTAAATCATAGACAAGATAAATATCAAAAGCAATAGAGCCATCATAGTATTTTTTTTTTTTTACTCCTATGAAAGGAAGGTTGGTAAATGGATCATTCAATGATCTGGATCAAATGGATTATATTTCCTTCGTCCTTCAATAGAAGGGGGGCGGTAAATTCAATTCCATTATAGAGCCATATGCAATGCACAAAAATGCCTATATAGTTTTCAACTTTATTTTTTTTCTTCTTCTTATGTTTCATCCCTTACATTAGCTTTAGACCAACCATGCAAAATAGAATAATCACTTATAATGTTATATTAGTATCATCGGGGTTATGATTCACCAACCCGCTAGTTCTTTTTATGAGGCACAAGCTGGGAAATTTATCTTGGAAGCAGAAGAACTTCTGAAACTTCGTGAAACACTCACAAAGGTTTAGTACAAAGAACCGGCAATCCCTTATGGGTTATTTTGGAAGACATGGAAAGAGATGCTATTATGTTAGCAACAGAAGCCCAAGCTCATGGCATTGTTGATCTTGTAGTGGTAGAAAATGCAAATACTAGTGATTTTGTGTAAATCCATTTCAAAAACATAATTCACATTTTCTTTGATTTGACATTAAATTGAAATGATTCATAATTATCAACAATCCAGTTAAGATCGTTTTAAACCAAACTATTCTTATTCTAGATATACATATATACGATATGCCGACTATTAAAAAACTTATTAGAAACACAAGATAGCCAATCAGAAATGTCACAAAATACCCCACTCTTCGAGGGTGTCCTCAGCATTAAGGAGTGTGTACTAGGGTGTATGTGTGACTCATTCAGATCATGAGCTCGAAGAAAGAAATGAGAAAATTTTTCTAGTATTAATGATCAGTACCAACGAATAGAATGGATAGATTGTAAGAAGGCCATTTACTATCTAAAAATGAGAATCTATCATATACCAATATGGTATATAGAATTTTTGGTTTCCATTAGTGCAAATGGATTTGATTTGAGATGAGAAGCAATTCACCATTGGTAGCAAATGGTTATCCATTAAGTGGAGGAAATACTATTAAGATAAGAAAATCAATTATGCTCTTATTCTTGAAAGAACTGACTAAGAGGGTCAGCTACCTATACCTAGCCAATTTTCATAATTAAATACCGTCACTATATAGATTGTTCTTTTTGTGAAAAGATGTATTACTATATAATTGATGGGTAGAGCCAAAGGATACGAACTATACAAGTTAACAATAACATTTGATTAAATGACAAAGGAGGCTCCGGTGTATAGAAAGGACCTCACCGTTTAATTAAAAAAGTAACCATAGAAACGACAAAACCCACTATTTTTTTTAGTGTCAGTAGAATTGAGTATTTTTCAGCTCAAATGTCTGGAAGGAAAAAAAATTGTGGTTGGGAAGGTCATAGTAGCAAAAACCATAGAAATTTCTTTTTTTTATATACTGGAATAATCCACTTTGTTATTAATCGAATGGAAGAGGGAAGAAAAAGAATGACTGAAAGAAGAGAAATCAATTAGTTATTCATTAAAGTTAAATTTGATTCAAGGACCAGAGTTAGATGAGGATATACAGCTTGGAGATGTCAAACAAAAATTTGTTTATTTGCATCAAATTTTAGAGGGGCTCATTCAAGACTTACTCGAATAGCTACTCAATAAAAAATAAGAGCCTTGGTTTCCTCTCATCGAGATCAAGATAGGCAAAAGAGGGATTTTCATCATTTGTGGATCACTCGTATAAATGCATTAACTCGCGAGAATTTGGTATCCTATAGTTATAGTCGATTCATACACAATTTGCACAAGAGGCAATTGCTTCTTAATCGTAAAATACTTGCGCAAATAGCTATATCGAACAAGAATTATCTTTACATGATTTCCAATAAGATCTCTCAAATAAAATAAAATAAAGGGATTGTAAAGTAATCTACAGGAATGAATGATTGAAACAAAATTCCTCAGAGAATGAACTCCAGGAAGACAGAAGAAAAATAAATTCAAATACTTCTACTTATAAAATGATCGAAATGTTTCAATAAAAAAAGATTTTCCCTTCCCATTTTTTTTCTTATAACACAACAATCAAATCAGAATCCTAGTTTTTTCCGAATAAAACATCAATTTGAGCTTGAGAGTTTTGAGTCAATTGAGGGATATGTCTATTTATTTCTGGTTCTAGGTTAGTAGTTCTAGGGATTGACTCACCTCTCTCAAATTATTTCTCATTATTAAGAAAAGGTAACAAAGATGAAATACGAGCTTGTTTTATAGCAATAGTAATTAATCGTTGTTGTTTCAAAGTTAATCTACTAATCTGTCTAGATAATATTTTTCCTTATTCACTAATAAATTGACTAATTAAACTGATTTTTCTATAGTCGATTCGATCCCCCGATTCAATTGGGAGCAAATGCCTTCGAACAGATTGCTTGGATTTATGAAAAGGTTGCTTGGATTTATCCATGGATTATTCCTTATCTCAAAAATTCTCTTTATTCATTTTATTTTAGATCCAACAAAATAGTATTTGATTTGTATATATACTATATAATAATTATGTTGTATATACGTTAAGTTTTTCCTCTTCCTGTTTTGTGGAAAGATCCTACACATGTTCCTTTCGATCTATTTCTTTATTTTGCCATGAATTGTATGCATGTGACAATAGCGACAAAATTTTCTTAACTCTAATGAATTGGGTGTATTGTGTCGACTATTTTGAGTAATATATCTAGAAATACCCAGCAATTCCTTATTAATACTATTTTGGCCACAACTGGTACATTCCAAAATAACTCTAATTCGGATATCTTTACCCTTGGCCATGAACCTCCTTTTTTGGATTATGGATCAACTTAAATTCCTCAATTTTTGATCCCAACCGAAGAAGAAGAAATAACAAAAAAATCAATAGAAGTTACTCACTAAAAATGCAATTTCTAAAGAAAAGATTTGATTGTAAAAAAATTTATTTGGTTGTAATTAATATTAATTGAGTAAAAATTAAGTGATACAATTTCTTTCGAATTAGCATCCTACTATCCTAATCTCAGTATTTCATTTAAGTATCTTTCATCACTAACTAGAATGAAAAAAGGGAAATAACAAAGCATCCGGGAATAAATGATTAATTTCTATCAAGAGACTCGCTAACAACCCAAACCATAGAGTAGTTAGCATAAGAACTGTGGAGAGATATGTTTTTATATCTAGCATTGAAAATCCTCCTTCTTTATTTTATTGTAATACATATATAATCAGATGCTGTAGTTCAAGCTAGTTTGTATTCATTTTTTTAAATACATTAGTTTCTCATATGTATATAATTCTTTAATTTTATTATATGAATATATGAAGATGAAAGAAAACAAGTGGAAAACAAGACAAGGATTTTGTATAATGATACTGTACAATAATAAAGGATGTAGTGCAGTTTGGTAGCGCATTTGTTTTGGGTAAAAAATGTCACGGGTTCAAATCCTGTCATCCCTACCTGAGAAAGCACCCTTAATTCAGTTTGGCAGAACGCGGGTCTCCAAAACCTGATGTCGTAGGTTCAAATCCTACGTAGCGTGATTCTGTTTATCTTATGCCGAATTACGAATTACAATAAAATAACTTAATAAAATGAAATTGAATTACAATTTCAATTTGACCTCCTCTTTGCATTGCGGGAGGTCAATCAAAAAATTAATATTACTCAATTAAAGGTCCAATTGATCACCATGTCTGTATTGTAAATATGCTATTACAAATAATCCTGCCAAAGTAATAGGAATTAGACTTAAGATGATTCCAAATAGAAAATTTTCAATCATTTTGATTTTTTTTGTTTTATTTGTTTTGAGGAAACAAAAGTAAGATCTATCTCTAAATATTAATTTGAATTATCCATGAATCTCAATGACTAAGAACTGGCAATTGACATGGAAGGGAATCATATAATACCTACACAATTCTGAAGAAATATTTAATGAATTGGTCACTCAATTTCAAATAAGTCGCATCTTGTTCAAAATTCATGGTCTGTATGTGAATGTGTCAAATTACTTATCCCTTGGTCTATTAGAGAACTATCTCTCCAGGTATTGTGAAAGATGTTCCACTAGAAATATTCTTATTATTGCTCCATCTCATATTCCCAAAAAAGTGGATCCTGCTCTAATTGCTCCGAATTAATTAAATACATGCATTAAGATACGAAGGCTTCTTATTCCACAACAACGAAAGCACTTTTTCATTCTTTCATATACTAGGGGATTTTGTTTGGAAAAGAAAATGTTCCATACTAACAGATTCAAGTCCATAACCATGGGTTACAATGCATGAGATCTTGTAGCACTTATCAATGAGGCCCTATCAATTAGTATTACATAGAGGAAATCAATTATAGAAACTAATACAATTAGATCAGCTCTTCATAGAAAAACTTGGGATTTGTGATCCTAGGTAAGATCCGCTCAGGTTCATGGGATTCTTTTCTATCAGATAGGAAGGGCTATTGCACAAAATGTACTTCTAAGTAATTGCCCCATAAATCCTATATCTATCTATATGAAGAAGAAATCCCGTAAGGAAGGGGATTCTTATCTATACAAATGGTACTTCAAACTTGGAACGAGCATGAAGAAATTAATGATACTTCTTTATCTTTTGAGTTGTTCTACTGGATCTATCACTCAAGATCTTTGGTCTTCACCTGGACCCAATGAAAAAAATTGGATCACTTCTTATGGATTCATTTAGAAGGATTCTGATCTAGTTCATGACCTATTAGGAGTAGAAGATGCTCTGGTGGGATCCTCGCGGACAGAAAAAGATTGTAGTCAGTTTGCTAATAATCGAGTGACATTACTCAAACCAAGGAATTAGTTAGATATGATGCAAAATGGATCTTGTTCTATCATTAATAAGAGATTTCTATATGAAAAATATGAATCAGAGTTTGAAGAAGAGGAAGGAGAAGGCACCGTCAACCCGCAATAGATAGAGGAGGATTTATTCAATCACATAGATTGGGCTCCTAGAATATGGCGCCCGTGTGGTAATCTATTTGATTGTATTGAAAGGCCCATTGAATTGGGATTTCCCTATTGGGCCGGGTCATTTCACGGTAAGCAGATCATTTATCATAAAGAGGATAAGCTTCAAGAGAATGATTCAGAGTTCTTCCAGAGTGGAACCATGCAGTACCAGACACGAGATAGATCTTCCAAAGGACAAGGCTTTTTTTTGAATAAGTCAATTCATTTGGGACCCTGTAGATCCATTCTTTTTCCTATTCAAAGATCAGCCCTTTGTCTGTATGTTTTCACGTCGAGAATTCTTTACAGATGAAGAGATGTCAAAGGGGCTTATTACTTCCCAAACAAATCCTCCTACATCTATATATAAACGCTGA
>RXID01022430.1:161346-181346 GCA_005019695.1 Trichopus zeylanicus subsp. travancoricus
GCTAAAAATGAATCACTTATTTTGGCTTTTTTACCCCATATTGTAGGGTGGATCTCGAAAGATATGAAAGATCTCCCTCCAATCCATACATATGACTTTCATCAAATATGGCTTTCCATAGAATTCTATATGTATCTTTTCTATAAGATCGAGTATGGAATTCTATTTACTCACTTTAAATTGAGTATTCGTTTCCCTCCTTTTCCTACTAGAATTGGAAATCCTGTATTGTACATATCCATACAATCGAGTCCTTGGGTTTCAGAAATAGTGTAATGTAAAAGGATGTGCTTCGAATCATTGCTATTTGACTCAGACCTATTCTGAAAAAGTCGAGGTATTTTGAATTGTTTGTTGACATGGACAGAGTAAGGGAAAACCTCTGAAAGGATTTCAGTATTGGACCTTGGACATATAAATAGAATAGTAGTAGTTCTGAATTGTACCTCTTCAGAAAGAAGATCTTTCTTCTGTCTCATGATACAAGTCTTGGATAATAATCTACAATGCTCTAGAATGCCCTTGTTGATGATCCTTTACTCCGACAGCATCTAGGGTTGTTGTAAATCTTTAACCCTTCCTCCTCTTACTAATACTATAGAATGTTCTTGTAAATTATGTCCAATACCTCGTATATAAGCAATGATTTCAAATCTAGAGGTTAATCATACTCTGGCAACTTTACATAAGGCAGAGTTTGGTTTTTTGGGGGTGATAGTGGAAAAGTTGACAGATAAGTCACTCTTACTGTCACTCTACAGAACCGTACATGAGATTTTTGCCTCATAGGGCTCCTCATTCAATTCTTTCAAAGTAATTGGATCCTTTTCCTTGTTTGTGAGAGTCTCCTCCCTTCTCCCATTCCATCCCAAAGAGTAACTAAGACCAATTCAGTTAGGTTTTCATGTTCCAATTGAACACTTTCCATTTATAATCAAAGGAGATGATTATTCTTTTTACCAAACATAACATATGCGGATCAAATCATGATCTTATAACTTATAATAAGATAATAAGACCAAGTAATTAGAACAAGAGATCTTTCTCGATCAATCCCCTTGCCACTCATTCTTCAAGAATCAGAAAGATCCTTTTTGAGTTTGAATTTGTTCATTTGGAATCTGGGCTCTTTTAAATTCTACTTAATTTATTTATATTTACTTCTATTTTTTTATTCTTTATTTCATTTTAATTTTATTTCCCTCTATTTTTATTCCCTTCCATCATTCCTTAACCTCCACAGGTTTGTTAATCCTGTAGAATCAGATTGATTTTTTGATCAAAAGTACTATGTGAATCCTTCGGTTTTTTTCCTCTTCTTCTATCCCTATTCCATAGGTACAACATCTGAATCAATAGAGAACCTTTTCTTCTGTATGAATTGATATTATTACATTCCAATTCTTTCCTAATACCTCCCAAGGAAAATCTTGAATTGGATCCAAAATTGATGGGTTGGTGTGAGCTTATCCATACAGTTATGCACTCTTCAAATAGGAATCCATTTTCTGAAAGATCCTGGCTTTTGTGCTTTGGTGAGTCATCTGAGATCTTTTCAATGACCTATGTTGTGTTGAAGGGATATCTATATGATCCGATCGATTGCATAAGACCCACAGTAATAATGAAACCAGGGGAAGTATATAGAAAAGATGGTTCTTTTCTATTATATTAGTATTAGTTAGTGATCCCAGCTCGGTGAGTCCTTTCTTCCATGATGAACTATTGGTACCAATCCTACATTTTATTTTGCCTCTGTGGACTGAGGAGAAAGGGGGCTCAGTGGGAAGAGGGTTGTACCTTGAGAGAAGCAAGGGGGCCAACCTACTTCAAATATACAACATGGATTCTGGCAATGGAGTTGGACCCTCATGTTGATTTGAATGAATCAGTCTTTTGACAAAGGTCAATCTTTGTCTGCTAGGCAAGAAAGAATAGAAAGTTACAAATTCTATCTCGGTAGGACATGTATTATTATGAAATTCATAAATGAAATAACTTCATAAATGAAAATGAAGTTAAGTAGTTAATGGTGAGGTTACCATTATCCGTTCTGTAGTGATGAATCTTGTATGTGTTCCTAAGAAAAGGAATTTGTCCATTTCATTTTTTGAGGTCTTGAAAAAAAAGGAAAAAAGGCGTGGAAACACATAGGAACTCTTGAATGGAAATTGAAAAGAAATGTAGCTCCAGTTCCTTCAGAAATCATAAGATCTTTGGCACAAGAAGAAGGGGAGATCCATATCATCTTGACTTGGTTCTACCTCCCCTCTTTTTCTAACAATATCGAGTCAGGTTCTTTTCCTACTAGTATCGAATAGAACAAGCTAAATAAAATCTTATTCATGTAAAACAAAACCTACTTGATTTAGATCGGGAAAATCGTACAGATTTTATGAAACCATGTGCTATGGTTCGAATCGTAGTCAATCCTATTTTCAATAGGAACAGTTGACAATGGAATCCCATTTTTCCCATTATTTTACTCTATCCATATCCATAATAGTAATAATGCAAAAAGAAGGCTCAGCTCCAAGTTGTTCAGGAATAGTGGCATTGAGTTTCTCGACCCTTTGCCTTAGAATTAATGAGTTCTATTTCTCGATGGGGCCGGGAAGGGATATAACTTAGTGGTAGAGTGTCACCTTGACATGGTGGAAGTCCTCAATTTGAGCTTGATTATCCCTAAACCCAATGGAAGTGTTTCTATTTTGACTTGCCCCCCCCACCGTGATCGAATGAGAATGGATAAGAGGCTTGTGGGATTGACATGATAGGGTAGGGATGGCTATTTTGCTAGGAGCGAACACCAGGCTAATATGAAGTGCATGGGTACAAGTTAAGCCTTGGAATGAAAGACAGTTCCGAATCTGCTTTGTCCACAAACAAGGAAGCTATAAGTAATGCAACTATGAATCTCATGGAGAGTTTGATCCTGGCTCAAGATGAACACTGGCAGCATGCTTAACACATGCAAGTCAGATGGGAAGTGGTGTTTCCAGTGGCGGACAGTGAGTAACACATAAGAACCTACCCTTGGGAGGGGAACAACAACTGGAAATGGTTGTTAATACCCCATAGGCTGAGGAGCAAAAGGAGGAATCCACCTAAGGAGGGGCTTGCGTCTGATTAGCTAGTTGATGAGGCAATAGCTTACCAAGGTGATGATCAGTAGTTGGTCCGAGAGGATGATAAGCCACACTGGGATTGAGACATGGCCCAGACTCTTATGGGAGGCAGCAGTGGGGAATTTTCCATAATTGGTGAAAGCCTAATGGAGCAATGCCGTGTGGAGGTAGAAGGCCCACAGGTCATGAACTTCTTTTCTCGGTAAAGAAGCAATGAAGGTATCTGAGGAATAAGCATCAGCTAACTCTGTGCCAGCAGTTGCGGTAAGACAAAGGATGCTAGCATTATTTGGAATGATTGGGTGTAAAGCATCTGTAGGTGGCTTTTCAAGTCCGCCGTCAAATCCCAGGGCTCAACCCTGGACAGGCGGTGGAAACTACCAAGCTAGAGTACAGTAGGGGCAGAGGGAATTTCCGATGGAGCGGTGAAATGTGTAGAGATTGGAAAGAACACCAACAGTGAAAGCACTCCACTGGGCCGACACTGACATTGAGAGATGAAAGCTAGGGAAGAAAATGGGATTAGATACCCCAGTAGTCCTAGCCATAAATGATGGATACTAGGCACTGTGCATATCGACCTGTGTAGTACTATAGCTAACACGTTAAGTATCCCACCTGGGGAGCATGTTCGCAAGAATAAAACTGAAAGGAATTGATGGGGGCCTACACAAGTGGTGTAGCATGTGGTTTAATTTGATGCAAAGCGAAGAACCTTACCAGGGCTTGACATGCCATGAATCCTCTTGAAAGAGAGGGGTGCCCTCGGGAATGTGGACACAGGTGGTGCATGGCTATCGTCAGCTCATGCCATAAGGTGTTGGGTTAAGTCCCACAATGAGCGCAACTCTCATGTTTAGTTGCCACCATAGAGTTTGGAACCCTGAACTGACTGTCGGTGATAAGCAAGAGGAAGGTGAGGATGACGTCAAGTCATAATGCCCCTTATGCCCTAGGCGACACATGTGCTACAATGGGTAGAACAAAGGGTTGCGATCCTGCGAGGGTGAGCTAACTCAAAAAACCAATCCTCAGTTTGGATTGCAGTCTGCAACTTGCCTGCATGGAGTCAGGATCGCTAGTAATCGCTGGTCAGCCATACGACAGTGAATTCATTCCCAGGCCTTGTACACACTACCCGTCACACTATGGGAGATGGCCATGTCTGAAGTTGTTACCTTAATCGCAAGGAGGGGGATGCCGAAGGTGGGGCTAGTGACTGGAGTGAAGTCGTAACAAGGTAGCCATTCTGGAAGATATGGCTGGATCACCTCCTTTTCAGGGAGAGCTAATGCTTGTTGGGTATTTTGGTTGGACACTACTTCACATCCAAAAAGAAGCAAGCTATGTCTGAGCTAAGCATGGATATGGAAGTCATCTTTCATTTCTTGATGATGAAGTAAGACTAAGCTCATGAGCTTATTATCCTATGTCGGAACAAGTTGATAGGATCCCCCTTTTTACGTCCCCATGTCCCTCCCATGTGGAGACAACATGGGGACGTAAAATGGAAAGAGAGAAATGGGGTTTCTCTCACTTTTGGCATAGCAGGCCTCCCAGTGGGAGGCCCACATGATGGGCTATTAGCTCAGTGGTAGAGCATGCCCCTGATAATTGCATCATTGTGCCTGGGCTGTGAGGGCTCTCAGCCACAGATAGTTCAATGTGCTCATCAGTGCCTAACCCGAAGATGTGGATCATCCAAGATACATTATATCATGGTGTACTCCTCCTGTTCGACTCAGAGTTTGAAACCAAACATCTCCTCGGGAGGATAGATGGGGTGCAGGTGAGATCCAATGTAGATCTAACTTTCTATGCACTCTTGGGATCCGGGTGGTCCGGGGGGGGACCACCATGGCTCCTCTCTTCTCGAGAATCCATACATTCCTTATTAGTGTATGGACAACTATCTCTCGAGCACAAGATTATGTTCAGCCTTGATGGGAAAATGGAGCACCTAACAATGCATTTTCACAGACCAAGAACTACGAGATCACCCCTTTTATTCTGGGGTGATGGAGGGATTGTACTGTTCGAGCCTTTTTTCATGCTTTCACGGAGGTTTGGAGAAAGCAGCAATCAATAGGATTTCTCTAATCCTCCCTTCTTGAATGGAAGAAAAGAATGTGAAATTCCTTTTCCTTTCCACAGGAACCAGGAGATTGGATCTAGCCAGAAGAAGAATGCTTGGTATAAATAACTCACTTCTTGGTCTTCAACCCCCTCAATCACTATGAGCGCCCCCCGATCAGTGCAATGGGATGTGTCTATTTATCTATCTCTTGGCTCAAAATGGGAGCAGTTTTGAAAAAGGATCTTAGAGTGTCTAGGGTTGGACCAATAGGGTCTCTTAACGCCTTCTTTTTTCTTCCCATCAGAGTTATTTCATAAAGACTTGCCATGGTAAGGGAGAAGGTAAGCACACTTGAAGAGTGTAGTACAATGGAGAGTTGTATGCTGTGTTCGGGAAGGATGAATTGCTCCCAAAAAAAGAATTATTGATTCTCTCACAATTGGTTGGATTGTAGGTGTGATTATTTACTTCAAGGGTGAGGTCTCTGGTTCAAGTCCAAGATGGCCCAGCTACACCAGGGAAAAGGATATAAGAGGCATCTGACTTTTTCATGCATACTCCACTTGGCTCGAGGGGATATAGCTCAATTGGTAGAGCTCTGCTCTTGCAATTGGGTCATTACGATTACAAGTTGGATGTCTAATTGTCCATGTGGTAATGATAGTATCTTGTACCTGAACTGGTGGCTCACTTTTTCTAAGTAATGGGGAAGAGGACCGAAACATGCCACTAAAAGACTACTGAGACAAAAAGATGGGCTATTAAGGATGTAGAGGAGGTAGGATGGTCAGTTGGTCAGATCTAGTATGGATCATACATGGATGAGAGTTAGAGTCAGCAGCTCTCCTAGGGTTCCCTCATCTGGGATCCTTGGGGAAGAGGATCAAGTTGGCCCTTGTGAATAGCTTGATGCACTATCTCCCTTCAATCCTTTGAGAAAAATATAGCAAAAGGAAGGAAAATCCATGGACTGACCCCATCGTCTCCACCCCGTAGGAACTATGAGATCACCCCAAGGATGCCTTTGGCATCCAGGGGTCATGGACTGACCATAGACCCTAGTCAATAAGTGGAATGCATTAGCTGTCCACTCTCTAGTTAGGCAGTAAGGGTCAGAGAAGGGCAATCACTCATTCTTAAAACCAGCATTCTTAAGACCAAAGAGTCGAGCGAAAAAAGGGGGAGAGCTCTCCGTTCCTGTTTTCCTATAGCTGGATTCTCCGGAACCGAAAGAATCCTTAGAATGGGATTCTAACTCAGCACCTTTTAAGAAGAGTTGCTCTTTGGAGAGCATAGCATGATGAAAGTTGTAAGCTGCGTTTAGGGGGAGTTATTTTCTATCATTGGCCTCTATGGTAGAATCAGTTAGGGAGGCCTAAGAGGCGATGGTTTACCCTGTGGTGGATGTCAGCAGTTTGACTCCGCTTATCTCCAGCCCATGAACTTAGCTGAAACTATGACAGCACCCAATTTTTCTGATTCGGTAGTTCGATCTATGATTTCTCATTCCTGAATGTTGATGAGATCCTTCCATTTAGCATTAGCAGCACCTTAGGATGGCATAGCCTTAATGTTAATGGCGAGGTTCAAACAAGGAAAGGCTTATGGTGGATACCTAGGCACCTAGAGATGAGGAAGGGTGTAGCAAGAGACAAAATGCTTCTGGGAGTTGAAAATAAGAATAGATCTAGAGATTCCCAAATAGGTCAACCTTTTGAACTGCTGCCGAATCCATGGGCAGGCAAGAGACAACCTGGCAAACTGAAACATCTTAGTAGCTAGAGGAAAAGAAAGCAAAAGTGTATCTTGTAATTGCTGTGAGCGAAATGGGAGCAGCCTAAACCATGAAAATAGGGTTGTGGGAGAGCAATACAAGCGTCGTGCTACTAGGCAAAGTGGTGGAGTACTGCACCCTAGATGGCGAGAGTCCAGTAGCCGAAAGCATCACTAGCTATGCTTTGACTCAAGTAGCATGGGGCACATGGAATCCCATGTGAATCATCAAGGACCACCTTGCAAGGCTAAATACTCCTGGGTGACCAATAGTGAAGTAGTGGCCTGAGGGAAAGGTGAAAAGAACACCCATCGGGGAGTGAAATAGAACATGAAACCATGAGCTCCCAAGCAGTGGGTGGAGAATATCATCTCTAACCGAGTGCCTGTTGAAAAATGAGCCGGCGACTCATAGGCAGTGGCTTGGTTAAGGGAACCCACCAGAGCCATAGTGAAAGTGAGTCTTCATAGGGCCATTGTCACTGCTTATGGACCCAAACCTAGGTGATCTATCCATGACTAGGATGAAGCTTGGGTGAAACTAAGTGGTGGTCCAAACCGATTGATGTTGAAGAATCAGCAGATGAGTTGTGGTTAGGGGTGAAATGCCACTCGAACCTAGAGCTAGCTGATTCTTCCCGAAATGTGTTGGGGTGTAGCAGTTGACAAGACATCTAGGGGTAAAGCACTATTTTGGTGCAGGCCATGAGAGCGGTACCAAATCAAGGCAAACTTTGAATATTCGATATGACCCCAGAATAACAGGGGTCAAGGTCGATCAGTGAGACGATGGCGGATAAGCTTCATCACCGAGAGGCAAAAAGCCCGGATCACCAGCTAAGGCCCCTAAATGACTGCTTAGTGATAAAGGAGGTAGGGGTGCAGAGACAACTAGGAGGTTTGCATAGAAGCAGCCACCCTTGAAAGAGTGCATAATAGCTCACTAATCAAGTGCTCTTACGCCAAAGATGAACGGGGCTAAGCGATCTGCCGAAGCTGTGGGATGTAAAAATGCATCGGTAGGGGAGCATTTTGCCTTAGAGGGAAGCACCTGTGCAAGTAGGTGTGGACAAAACAAAAATGAGAATGTCGGCTTGAGTAATGCAAACATTGGTGAGAATCCAATGCCTCGAAAATCTAAGGGTTCCTCTGCAAGGTTCGTCCATGGAGGGTGAGTCAGGTGAATATTCCTGTACTACCCCTTGTTGGTCATGAGGGATGGAGGAGGCTAGGTTAGCTGAAAGATGGTTATCGATTCAAGGATGCAAGGTGACCTTGCTTTTTTAGTGTAAGAAGGGGTAGGGGAAATGCCTTGAGCCAATGTTCGAGTACCAGGTGCTATGGCAATGAAGTAGCCCATGCCATACTCTCAGGAAAACCTCGAATGACCTTCAACAAAAGGGTACCTATACCTGAAACTGACACAGGTGGGTAGGTAGAGAATACCTAGGGGTGTGAGACAACTCTCTCTAAGGAACTCAGCAAAATAGCCCCATAACTTTGGGAGAAGGGGTGCCTCCTCACAAATGGAGTTGCAGTGACCAGGCCCAGGCAACTGTTTACCAAAAACATAGGTTTTCAAAAAGTTGTAAGACCATGTATGGGGGCTGATGCTTGCCCAGTGTCGAAAGGTCAAGGAGGTTGGTGACCTGATGATAGGGTAGCCAATGACCGAAGCCCCGGTGAATGGCGGTTATAACTATAACAGTCCTAAGGTAGCAAAATTCCTTGTCGGGTACCGCATGAAAGGCATAATGATCTAGGCACTATCTCAGAGAGAGGCTCGAAGAAATAGACATGTCTGTGAAGATGCGGACTACTTGCACTTGGATAGAAAGACCCTATGAAGCTTTACTGTTCCCTGGGATTGGCTTTGGGCCTTTCCTGCATAGCTTAGGTGGAGGGCAAAGAAGGTCTCCTTCTGGGCCGGCCCGAGCCATCAGTGAGATACCACTCTGGAAGAGCTAGAATTCTAACCTTATGTCAAGACCTACGGGCCAAGGGATAGTCTAAGGTAGATAGTTTCTATGGTGCGTAGGCCTCCCAAAGGGTAATGGAGGCATGCAAAGGTTTCCTCAGGCCGGATGGAGATTGGCCCTTGAGTGCAAAGGCAGAAGGGAGTTTGACTGCAAGACTCACCCATCGAGTAGGGATGAAAGTCGGCCTTAGTGATCCGATAGTGCTGAGTGGAAGGGATATCGCTCAACGGATAAAAGTTACTCTAGGGATAATAGGTTGATCTTCCCCAAGAGTTCACATCGATAGGAAGGTTTGGCACATCGATGTTAGCTCTTCACCACCTGGGGCTGTAGTATGTTCCAAGGGTTGGGCTGTTCGCCCATTAAAGTGGTATGTGAGGTGGGTTCAGAACATCATGAGGCAGTTTAGTCCATATCTGGTATGGATGTTAGAGCATTAAGAGGACCTTTCCCTTGTACAAGAGGACTGGGAAGGATGCACATCTGGTGTACCAGTTATCATGTCCATGGTAAACTCTAGTTAACTAAGAGCGGAGTGGATAACTACTGAAAGCATCTAAGTGGTAAACCCACCCCAAGATGAGTGCTCTCCTATTCCAACTTCCCCAGAGCATCCGGTAGCACAGCCGAGATAGCGATGGGTTCTCTACCCCTATGGGGATGGAGTGATAGAAGCATTGAGAATCCAAGATAAGATCACGGCGAGACAAGCCATTTATCATTATGATAGTTGCCAAGTGGAAGTGCAGTGATGTATGCGGCCGAGGTATCCTAACATACCAAGAGATTTGAACCTTTTTCCTACATGACCTGATCAATTTGATCAAGCACTCACCATCCATTTTCATTGTTCAACTATTTGACAACATGAAAAAAACCAAAAAAGAGCTATGTCCTTCGCTATATATCCAAGGGATGGAAGGGTAGAGGCCTTTGGTGTCCCTTCCAGTCAAGAAGTCAAGAATTGGGGCCTCACAATCACTCGCCAATATGCTTTTCTCTCATCCTTTCTTCATTCATGATTCAATATTTTGGTGTCCTAGGCATAGAGGAACCACACCAATCCATCCCAAAGTTGGTGGTTAAACTCTACTGATGACGATACTGTGGGGGATGTCCTATGGAAAAATAGCTCGATGCCAGAATGATAATGATAAAAAGCTTAACACCTCTTATTTTACTTTTTAAATAGGAAAAGATCAAAACCAAAAATGCAAAGGTTGTCATATTCAAAATCCCAATTATGACATCTCTTCTCTCCCACTTCACACTTCAGAATGCACTGTTCTTATAGTCTTTTAAAGAGAGAAAGGCGCTTTCACATCTTCTTAACTCAAAATAGCTGAGAAGAGGAAAGGTTCCTTTTTGAGCGTACTCTCGGGAACAGATCTAGTGGAGATTGGTGGGGCCTGTAGCTCAGAGGATTAGGGCACGTGGCTACCAACCACGATGTCAAGGGTTCGAATCCCTCCTCGCCCATAACCGACCCAAAAAGGAAGGACCTTTCCTTTACCTCTAGGGGTAGGAAAATCATGATCGGGATAGCGGATGCAAAGCTATTGAACTATGGGTCTTTTGTCAAAATGGGTAGAGCAAGTACAAGTATACAAGTATTAGTAGCATAGCTAAAATGTGTTCCTCATCATTGTCAGTAATATGTTTGCTCGCAGTAATTGTGGCCTATCAGGAGAATTGATGACTGCATCTCTGATGCACTGTTAGTACATCTCTGAGAATTCTTAATTGGCTATTTACAAGGGATTATCCTGGATCTACACCGAGGATGATGATTCTCAAATATCGTAAGAATGGGATACGATGAGATAGAATGCAATAGAAACAAAGACAAGGAATGGGTTACATACTCCTAATGGTCAAAGTGAGCCCTTTATTTATTTATTTCTTTCAATTCTTCATTCTTGAATTAGGAATTAATCAAATCTCCCCAAGTAGGATTCAAACCTACGACCAGTCAGTTAACAGCCAACTGCTCTACCACTAAGCTATTGAGGAACAACGGGAGATTCAACCTCATAGAGTTCCAACTCCCTTTCTCAACCCATGAACAATATGAGTTCAAATCTTCCTTTGTAACTCCCAGAACTTCTTCGTAGTGGCTCCGTTTCATGCCTCATTTCATAGGGAACCTCAAAGTGGCTCTATTTCATTATATTCCATCTATATCCCAATTTCATTCATTTAATATCCCTTTGGTGTCAATGACATAAGAGATTAGATGTCATTCAATTGAAGAAGATGGTGTCATTGACATAAGAGATATAATTTATAGTCCCTATATATGGAAAGTTAAGAATTCATCATATAATAATCGAGAAATTGCAATAGAAAAGAAAAAGGGGAGGTTTGTGATGATTTTGAAATCTTTTCCACTAGGTAATCTATTATCCTTATGCATGAAGGTAATAAATTCAGTTGTTGTGGTTGGACTCTATTATGGATTTCTGACCACATTCTCCATAGGGCTCTCTTATCTCTTCCTTCTGTGAGCTCGAGTTATGGAAGAAGGAACTGAGAAGGAGGTATCAGCAACAATAGGTTTTATTACGGGACAGCTCATGATGTTCATATAGATCTATTATGTGCCTCTGCATCTAGCATTGGGTTGACCTCATACAATAAGTGCCCTAGTTCTACCACATCTTTCATTTCATTTCTTTTGGAACAATCAAAAAAAATTTTTTGATTATGGATCTACTACGAGAAATTCAATGCATAATCTCAGCATTCAATGTGTATTCCTTAATAATCTAATTTTCTAAGTATTCAACCATTTCATTTTAGCAAGTTCAACATTAGCCAGATTAGTCAACATTTATATGTTTCGATGTAGCAACAAGATGTTATTTGTAACAAGTAGTTTTCTTGGTTGGTTAATTGGTCACATTTTATTCATGAAATGATTGGATTGCTATTATTCTGGATATGGCAAAATCATTTTATTTGACCTAATAAGTACCTTGTGTCAGAATTGAGAAATTCTATGGCTCGAATCTTTAGTATTCTCTTATTTATCACCTGTGTCTACTATTTAGGCAGAATTTCATCGCCTATTCTCACTAAGAAACTAAAAGAAAGCTTAGAAATGGAAGAAGGGGGAGAAAGTGGAAGAAAGTGATGTAGAAACAACTTTCAAAATGAGTGAGACTAAACAGGAACAAGAGGGATCCACTGAAGATGACCCTTCCTTTTCTTCGGAAGAAAAGAAGGATCCTGACAAAATAGATGAATGGAAGAGATCCGAGCAAATGGAAAGGAAAAAACAAAGGATGAATTCTACTTTCACTTTAAAGAGACATGCTATAAAGATAGCCCAGTTTACGAAGATTCTTATCTTGATACCCATCAAGATAATTGGCAATTGGGAAGACTTAAAGAAGATGAAAAGGAAAAGACTTATTTAATATATAAAAAATCTCTTGTGAATTTTCTTTTTGATTATAAATGATGGAATCATCCATTATGATATATAAAAAATGATCAATTTGAAAATACTATAAGAAATGAAATCTCACAAAATTTTTTTATACGTCCAAGTGATGGAAAAAAATATCTTTTACATACCAGCCTAGTTTATCAATTTTTTCGGAAATGTTAGAACAGAAAATTTTTTTATTCATGATAAAAAAACTATTCCATGAAGACCTGTATAGTCATTGGATTTATACTAATGAACAAAAAAAGTACAACTTGAGTAATGAATTACTAAGTAGAATAAAAGTTCTAGAAAACTCTTTTCTAGATATGCTCGAAAAAAGAACCAGATTGTACAATGATGAAAATGAACAAAAATGCTTGCGTAAAGCATATGATCCTCTTTTGAATGGACCATATCACGGGACAATAAAAAAAAATTATATTCACATGTAATCAAAAATGATTTCCTATTTTCTACAAAAGAAAAATTTTCCATAGAAACTCGGAAAAATAAAATCAATAAAATTAAAATATAATTTTTAATTACATTAATGATTATAATGATTGCCAAGAATTTGAACATCAAAAGAATATGTTCGTTGAAAAATTAGTAGTGACTTATATTGGTAACTACTTTAACTCAATAGGTAAATCTTCTTTTGAGCCTACACATAGTTTGACCTTGATCGAATTTTCTTTATTCTTTTCATTACCAGAACAAAAAACACTTAATTCAAAAAGTCAAGAAAAATCTTTTCAATTTGAAGGAATTACAATTGATAGAAATGTAAATGACCAAATAAAAATTTGAAATAAATCTATTAGAATAGAAGATGAAATAGAAGATGGAATAGAAGAAATTTGTAAAGAGGTTCCTCGATGGTCATATAAATTGACCGATGATTTAGATTTAGAAGAAGAGGAGAAACAAACAAAAGAAGAATCACCGAAAGATACCAGGATTCATTCAAGAAGAGCTAAATGCATGGTAATTTATACTGATGATATTGATAATGAAAATTTGACTACTACAGATAACTCTTTTGATACTATTAATATTAGTGATATCAGTAATAATGATAATAGTGATGAAGATGAAGAACTAGCTTTGATACATTACTCATAACAATCTGGTTTTCGTCAGGATATACTCAAAGAATCCATGCATGCTCAAAGACGTAAAACTGTTACTTGGGAAATGTTTCAAGTAAATATACATTCTCCTTTTTCTTTGGATCAAATAGACAAAACATTTCTTGTCTCTTCTTTTGATATATCAGAAATGAGAAACCTCATTTTCAGAAATTGGTTAAGAAGAGAACCAGAATTACAAATTTCTGAGGAAGAAACAAAAGAAAAGGCAGAAAAAAAAAATAAAAAATGAGGAAATACGGATAGTAATATCTGAAATTTGGGATACCATTATATTTGCTCAAACAATAAGGGGTTTGATGTTAATAACCCAATCTTTTCTTAGAAAATATATTCTATTGCCTTTATTGATAATAGCTAAAAATATTGGGCGTATTATTTCAATTCTCGAAGTGGTGCGAGGATTTGAAAGACTAGAATAGAGAAATGCATATTAAATGCACCTATAATGGTGTTCAATTATTAGAAACAGAATTTCCCCAAGATTGGTTAACAAACAATATTCAGATAAAGATTCTATTTCCTTTCTGCGTAAAACCATGGTGAAAGTCTAAAGTCCTATCTGATGATAGGAATCTAATGAGAAAAGAAAGAAAAAAAAGACAATTTTTGCTTTTTAACAATATGGGGAATGGAAGCGGAAGTTCCCTTCGGTTCTGCCTGAAAATGACCTTCTTTTCTTGAACCCATTTATAAAGAACTCGAAACAAAAATTCAAAAAGCAAAAAAGAAATTTTTCTGAGTTTTATGAGTTTTCAAAGAAAGAATAAAATGGTTTCTAAAAGTTCTGAAAGTTAGGAAATAAAAAATAGGATGGACTATCAAAGTAGTTAGAAAACGGATAATGAGAGAATTGGAAAAACTCAATCCAATTTTCTTATTCTTGTTTGGATTGAGTAAAATGAAAGTTTATGAACCGAATAAAAAGAGTAAAGATTACAAATCGAGTAATAAAATTACTTATAAATCAACCACTCAAATTTAGTCTATGGGTTGGACAAATTATTCACTCATAGAGAAAAAAAATGAAAGACCTTGCTGATAGGACACTCACAAGAACGAATCAAATAGAACAACTCATAAAAGACTACAAAAAATATAGTTCTAATTTGTGATGATTTAAAACTGCAATTGCATAAAGATATTTGGTAGATATTCAAAAGACAATATATCCAATTAATACATAAATCACATTATTTTATGAAATTTTTCATTGAAAAAATATATAATATATATATTAATATTTTGCTATGTACCATTAATATTTTCAGGATCAATGTACAACTTTTCTTTGAATCAAAAAAGCATTATCAATAAATCCATCATTTACAAGGGTCAAAAAAATCAAAATACAATGAATTTTATTTCGACTAAAAAAATCATTTTCCAATACTAATATTATTCAAATTAGTAATAATAATTCAAATATTTCTTACAAGAACCTATCCTACTTGTCTCAAACATATGTATTTTATATATTATCACAGAACCAATTACTTAATAAGTCTTACTTGAGATCTGTATGTCAATATGACAGAACTATCCATTAATTGGGGATATAATTAAGAATTATTGTATAGCACAAGAAATACTTGGTACCAAATCAAAGTATAAGAAAATTGATAAGTCTAAAATGAGTGAATGAAAAAACTAGTTAAAGGTTCATTATCAATACAATTTATCTCAGACCAAATGGTGTCGATTAGTACTACAAAAAGGATGAAATAAAATAAATAAAGTCAATAAACATCATATCCTACAAAATAAAGACTTAATAAAATTAGATTCGTATAAAAAAGAAAAAGACCAATTAATTTATTACATGAAACAAGATTATTATAAGGTCATTCATTGAAGAGTCAAAAAGAAAAATAAAAAAAACACTACAAATTTGATCTTTTATTACATGAATATATGAATTATAGGAATAGGGAAGACTCATATATTTATGGACCAACATTAAAAGTAAACGAGAACCAAGAAATTCCATATAATTTCAATACTATTAAACCCGAATCATTTTATATATTGGTAAGTATAGTTATTAGTGATTACCTGGAGGAAGGATATATTATTAATATGGATCAAAATATGGATAGAAAATTTTTGGATTGTAGAATTCTTCTTGATTGGATAGGAACGAATCAAAATCAAGAAAGGTTATATCATAGCATATCAAATCCAAAACCTTGGTTCTTCCGAGAATGTGGACTACTTGTTAATGCATATAAGATTAAACTGCTTAATGCATATAGGATGAAATCACGAATCATACCAATTCAATTACTTTTTTTGGATTTTCATAGAAATGAAAATATTAGTCAATGTAAAGACATCAATGTAGATCAAAAGAAGAATAAGAATCTTCCTATATCATCTAGTCAAAAAGAATATCTTGAATTCGAAAATTTCAACCAAGAAAAAAAGGAACAACAAGGCCAAGGAAATCTTAGATCAGACCTATGAAAACAAAACAAATAAAAAGATGCTAAAGAGAATTACACAAAATCAGAAATCAAAATTAAAAAATGTAGAAAGAAAAAAATAATCAAAAAAAAAGAAGGAAGGAGAACTAGATTTTTTTTGAAAAAATATTTCCTTTTTCAATTAAAATGGAATGACTCTTTGGATCAAAGAATACTGAATAATGTTAAGGTATATTATCTCCTACTTTGACTGATAAATATAAAGGAAATTGTTATATCCTCGATTCGTAGGGGGGAGATGCATCTGGATGTAGTGTTGCTTAAAAAGCATATAACTGCTAAAGAACTGATAAAAAAAAGGAATATTCGTTGTTGAACCAATTCGTCTATCTTTAAAAAGGGGTGTAAAATTCCAATTTATTATATATCAAACTATAGGTATTTCATTGATCGATAAAAACCAAACTAATGGAAAATACATTAAAAAAAAGATATGTTGTTGATAAGCAAAGTTTAGATAGATCCATTCGACGATATAATAATATTCTTGTGAGTGGAGACAAAAATAATTATGATTTTCTTGTCCCGAAAAGTATTCTATCTCGTAGACGTCACAAAGAATTGAGAATTCTAATTTTTTTTAATTCCTAGAATTGTAATGTTGTGGATAGAAATCCAATATTTTACAATAAAAATAACATAAAAAAGTACAGACAATTTTGGAATGAGCATCTTAATAGAGATACAAATAAATTCCCTAAATTTAAATTGTTTCTTTGGCCAAATTATCAATTAGAGGATTTAGCTTGTATGAATCGTTATTGGTTTGATACCAATAAGGGCAGTCAATTCAGTATGGCAAGGATACAAATGTATCCATGATTCAGAATTATCTAATGATATATTTCCTACCTATTCATATAAGAAAGACACGACATATCAGGTAGGTAGATAAAAGCAAAAATATATGCTGTGTTAGATTCTAGTATATGATACTGATTTAGTAGCATATTTGTATCCATTCAACTGGATCTAGGAAGAAATGTGTAGAATCTTTTTAGATACAAAAAACTCATTCTCTTTCATGAATGCAGAAATTTCCTTTTCTATCAATATCCAAATTGAATTTGGATTTGCATGAGTAAAAAGGTAGTATATGAATAAATCCAAATTTTTGTCTCTACCAAATTAAATGACTGGCATAAGAATTTTTTTCTTATTTTTCCTGATCAATAAAATCCATGAAAAAGAAAGAAAAAGATTTAAAAAATTTATGATAAAAAATTCATCCATCTCAGTCATTCCACAAGAAGAAAAAGAGGAAAATAGGGGATCTTTTGAATTTCAAGTATTCAATTTTACCAATAAGATATGGAGACTTCACATTTAGAATTGCACAAAAAAGATTTTTTGTCTCAAAGGGGTCTACGAAAAATTCTGGGAAAATGTCAATGACTGCTGACTTATTTGTCAAAGAAAAATAGAGTACGTTATAAGAGATTAATTGGGCAGTTGGATATTCGGGAGCCTCAAACTCATTAATTTCAAGATTCATTTGCATTTTTTTATATTAGTTATTTTTTTTAATGAACCTTGATAAATTCAAGAAATAATGAATCAGGGAAGAAAAGATATGATTGTACTGGATACAAGAAAGGGTCTCATGATAGTTAATATGGGTCCTCACCATCCATCAATGCATGGTGTTCCATTGTTACCGCGGGTCTTACACAATTGATCGAATCATATAGATATCCCTTCAACACAACATAGGTCATCGAAAGGATCTCGGACGACTCACCAAAGCACAAAAGCCAGGATCTTTCAGAAAATAGATTCCTATTTGAAGAGTGCATAACTGCATGGATAAGTTCACACCAACCCGTCAATTTTGGATCCAATTCGGGATTTTCCTTGGGAGGTGTCGAGAAGGAATTGGAATGTAATAATATCAATTCATACAGAAGAAAAGGTTCTCTATTGATTCAAACATTGTACCTATGGAATAGGGATAGAGGAAGAGGAAAAAAGTCGAAGGTTTCACATAGTACTTTTGATCAAAAAATCAATCTGATTTATTTCATACCCTTCGCTCGATGAGAAAATTGGTCAAATTCTACAGGATTAACAAACCTATGGAACTTAAGGAATGATGGAAGGGAATAAAAATAGAGGGAAAGAAAATCAAAATGAAATAAAGAATAAAACAAAAAATATAAATAAATATAAATAAATTAAGTAAAAGATAGAAGAGACCAGATTCCAAATGAATAAATTCAAACTTGAAAAGGATCTTTCTGATTCTTGAAGAATGAGGGGCAAGGGGATTGATCGAGAAAGATCTCTTGTTCTTATTACTTGTTCTTATTATCTTATTATAAGTTATCAGATCATGATTTGCTTTGCATATGTTATGTTTTGTAAAAAGAATAATCTTCTACTTTGATTATAAATGGAAAGTGTTCAATTGGAACATGAAAACTTGACTGAATTGGTCTTAGTTACTCTTTGGGATGGAATGGGAGAAGGGAGGAGATTCTCACAAACGAGGAAAAGGATCAAATTACTTCGAAAGAATTGAATGAGGAGCCGTATGAGGTGAAAATCTCATGTATAGTTCTATAGAGTGATAGTAAGAGTGACTTATTTGTCAACTTTTCCACTATCACCCCCAAAAAACCAAACTCTGCCTTATGTAAAGTTGCCAGAGTACGATTAACCTCTGGATTTGAAATCATTACTTATATACCAGGTATTGGCCATAATTTACAAGAGCATTCTGTAGTATTAGTAAGAGGAGGAAGGATTAAAGATTTACCAGGTGTTAGATATCACGTTGTTCGGGGAACCCTAGATGATGTCAGAGTAAAGGATCATCAACAAGGGTGTTCTAGTGCATTGTAGATTATCATCCAAGACTTGTATCATTTGATGATGCCATGTGAATCACTAGAAACATGTGAAGTGTATGGCTAACCCAATAAAGAAAGTTTCATAAGGGGACTGGAGCAAGCTACCATGAGATAAAAGAAAGATCTTCTTTCTAAAGAGATTTGATTTAGAACTATTACTATTCTATTTTTATGTCCAAGGTCCAATATTGAAATCATTTTAGAGGTTTTCCCTTACTTTGTCCATGTCAACAAACAATTCAAAATACCTCAACTTTTTTAGAATAGGTTTGAGTCAAATAGCAATGATTCGAAGCACTTCTTTTTACATTACACTATTCCAGAGACCCAAGGACTCGATTGTATGGATATGTAAAATACAGGATTTCCAATCCTAGCAGGAAAAGGAGGGAAACAGATACTCAATTTAAAGTGAGTAAACAGAATTCCATATTCAATCTTATAGATAAGATACATATAGAATTCTATGGAAAGCCGTATTTGATGAAAGTCATATGTACGGCTTGGAGGGAGATCTTTCATATCTTTCGAGATCCACCCTACAATATGGGGTAAAAAATCTAAAATAAGCGATTCGTTTTTAGCCCTTATAAAAAGAAAACTAATTCTTGAACTTCTTTCACACTCATGTCATGTCGAGGTATTGTAGAAGAAAAAAAATACAAAATCTGATCCAATTTATCGTAATCGATTAGTTAACATGTTGGTTAACCGTATTCTAAAACATGGAAAAAAATCATTGGCTTATCAAATTATCTATCAAACCATGAAAAAGACTCAAAAAGAGACAGAAACAAATCCACTATCTGTTTTACATCAAGCAATTTGTGGAGTAACTCCCAATATAGCAGTAAAAGCAAGACGTGTAGGCGGATTGACCCATCAAGTTCCTACTAAAATAGGATCTACACAACGAAAAGCACTTGCCATTCATTGGTTATTAGGGGCATCCCGAAAATGTCTGGGTCAAAAAATGGCTTTCAAATTAAGTTTCGAATTAGTAGATGTTACCAAAGGGAGTGGCAATGCCATACGCAAAAAGGAAGAGACTCATAAAATGGCAGAGGCAAATAGAGCTTTTGCACATTTTCATTAATCCATGAGCAGGAATAGTCCAT
>RXID01022430.1:183846-201346 GCA_005019695.1 Trichopus zeylanicus subsp. travancoricus
AATTGCTCAGGATACCCTCTTTTAGCTTCTAGGTCTATTTCTTAGTTCAAGATCCCTCTTACTAATTGGAATAAAAGAATTAGTAGATCTGTTCCATCCAAAATGGGAAGGGGTTGGGGTTATGAACTTATAATCTTGGAATTGACTTGATCATTAGATTATAAGTTCATTCCATATCGGACTGGAACAAAATAACGTTATGTATACTCTTATTATGAGAATTATGAGAAGGGGTTATTCGAGCATATGTAAATAGATACTATGTTTACTTACATATGGATCCCTACGTCATTACATTCACATTCTATTTAGGATTAGGAATAGGCATAATCGGACCCGCTTTTGCCATATCTATCATTATTTGGGTACCATATTCATTTCTATGGGGCTTCTATTGAATCGAGAAATAGGTTTGATTGTACATCTTTTTGATATATATAAGATATCCTTCAGATAATGCAAATTGAAGCAATTTGATGTCTAACTTGGGCCTATATGACCGATAGATAGAAATACTCCAACACTCCACCTTTGTCATTTTGTCATATATGGAATATATGACACTAGATAGATATCATATTCATGGAATACAATTCACTTTCAAGATGCCTTGATGATGAAATGATAGACATGTGAGACTCAAAATCTAATGTTAAAGAGCATGGAGGTTCGAATCCTCTTCAAGGCATAATATTGAGAATGCTCATTAAACGAGCAATTAAATAACATATTTTGGATTGGATCAATATTGTATTGATATACCGAGTATCTTATATGTTGAAACAAAGTATTCCGGTGATCCCCACGATCCGAGTCTAAGCTGTTGGAATTGGAATAGGTTTGGCAATGGATCACAAAATCTTGGTGATCTTCTCTATCTAATGAATGAGGAGTCCATTTTGAAATCACCCGTCCTGCACCCACCCCGGAGTATATGATTCAACAAGAATCACACAAGGGTAGATTGATAGAAACCTCTGATAAAATATCCACCAGTACCTGTAACCCAGCAGATAAAGGACATAGTCCATTTTAGGGATTGGCAACTTACCCATTCAATGACTTTGGCATTGGACGTTCCCAAAATGGTATCGGGTCAGATGAATTAGCGAATAGACAGACGTCTATTGACATTCCAGCCTTCCTTCTCCTTTTAGGGCCTATTAGAAAGAGAATCCAGTACCTCTTGGTCGTGAATATCTGAATAGGAAAAACTGGCCTCCATGGATATCTTTGCTTCGGAACAAAGCAATTTGAAAATTTGAGTTATACTCGATCAACTGGAATTTGTATTATTCATATGGGGATATTCCAATTGAGAAGATCCATCAACCAGAGATGAAAAGAAAGGTTTATCTATTTTCTTTAGTTATTCAGTTAAACTAAGGATTCGTTATTGGAGTAGATAGCAACAATCATTTCATCGGACATCCGTATTTTTGATTTTTCGATGGATTTACATGGTTTCATTAATGATAATTATTTGATGTAGTGAGTAAGAGGCTTTGGTTGTTCACCATTCAAGAATTCTTGTTTAGGCAGTTCATATCATCCATACATAGTGTTTTGATCTAAGATTTCAATTCTTCCATGTTTCAACAGTAAGTAGCATGTTGTTCCATGGAGCTAAGGTCCAAAATATGGAATAAACAAGTGTTTCCATGACTCTACCACCCAGCCAATTCTGTTCCACTTAATCCCCTTTTCATAGCCACATATCTTTATGGCTAAGGAATGGGAAATCTTTCTCCTATTACATAAATGAAATGTTTCATTTCATTTGGGAAAAGCCATCTCTTTCTCAACAATGTCTTTGTCATTTGATCCAATAGTGTTCCATTAGATAGGAATAGATTTGATAAAAACTGATAACTCTCGAATAGAGTATTAGAATGGAAAGATCCATTAGATAATAAACTATTGGTTCTAAGCCATCTCTGGCGATGAATCAACAATTCGAAGTGTTTTTCTTGCATATTCTTGATGAATCAGTGTTTATATATAGATGTAGGAGGATTTGTTTGGGAAGTAATAAGCCCCTTTGACATCTTTTCATCTGTAAAGAATTCTCGACGTGAAAACATACAGACAAAGGGCTGATCTTTGAATAGGAAAAAGAATGGATCTATAGGGTCCCAAATGAATTGACTTATTAGAAAAAGCCTTGTTCTTTGGAAGATCTATCTTGTGTCTGGTGCTGCATGGTTCCACTCTACAAGAACTCTGAATCATTCTCTTGAAGCTCATCCTCTTTATGATAAATGATCTACTTGCCATGAAATGACCCAGCCCAATAGTAAAATCCCAATTCAGTGAGCCTTTCCATACAATCGAATAGATTACCACATAGGTGCCATATTCTAGGAGCCCAAACTATGTGATTGGATAAATTCTCCTCTACCTGTTGTAGGTCGAGAGCTCCTTCTCCTTCCCCTTCTTCAAACTCTGATTTGTATTTTTCATATAGAAATCTTTGATAACGATAGAACAAGATCCATTTTGCATCCTATCTAACCGATTCCTTGGTTCAAGTAATGTCACTCAATTATTATCAAACTGACTGCAATCTTTTTCTGTCTGTGAGGATCCCACCAGAGTGCCTTCTACTTCTAATAGGCCATGAAATAGATTAAAATCATTCTCAACAAATCCATACGAAGTGATCCAATTTTTTTCATCATTAATTTCTTCATGCTCGGTCCAAGTTTGAAGTACCATTCGTACAAATAAGAATCCCCTTCCTTATGTGATTTCTTCTTCATATAGATATATATAGGATCTATGGGGCAATTACTTAGAAGTATGTTTTATGCAACAATCCTTCCTATCTGATAGAAAAGGATCCCATGATCCTGAATCAATCTTACCTGGGATCGCAAATCCCAAGTTTGTCTATGAAGAGCTGATATAATTGTATTAGTTTCTATAATTGATTTCCTCTGCATAATACTAATTGATAGGTCCTCTTTGATAAGTGCTACAAGATCTTGTGCACTGTAACCCATGGTTATGGACTCAAATCCGTTAGTATAGAACAATTTCTTTTCCAAACGAAATCCCCCAATATATGAAAGAATGAAAAAGTGCTTTTATTGTTGTGGAACAAGAAGCCTTCATATCTTAATGCATGTATTTAATTTATTCTGAGCTATTAGAGCGAGATCTACTTTTTTGGGAATATGAGATGAAGCAATAACAAGAATATTTCTAGTGGAACATCTTTCACAATGCTTGGAGAGATAGTTCTCTAATAGACCAAGGGATAAGTAATTCGACTCATTCACATGCAGATCATGAGTGTTTGGAATCCATATTATGCAAGGAGGCATTGCTTTTGCTAATTCGAATTGAAGGGTGATAGCAAATTGGTCTATTTTCAGCGTCATATACATAGTTAGCAGATTCATCATAATTAGCAGCTTTGTATCAAGGTTATCATCAATATCATCACTATCATCAATATCGATATCATCAATAAGATAACCTTTAGGCTTGTCATCTAGGAACTTGTTCAGAAATATCGTAATGAAACGAACATAGGAGTTTATCACTAGGTATTTGACCAAATAGGACCATCTAGTTCCTATAGAACCTATCACTAAAATACCCCTAGAAGGGGATAGGGCTAAGCGGAGCGAAAATGGTTTTCCATGAGATGGGAAATGAAAACTATTAGCCCCACACGAGGTTTGTGAATAAGCAATTATCTGATAATGAGCAAGGAATATCCATCTTTTTGCTAAACATGATCTATTAAACTCATAATTCATTAGATACTTTTTATGAATGTCAACTAAGTATAGTAAGTAAGTTGATCCCGGTTGTTCAATCATTTGATACCCAGAGTTATTCTTTGCTAAATGATCACTATGAGTCAGACTCAATAGAATTTGATCAATCCTTTTTTCTATCATTAAGGTGGAGAACTGAATCAAGAATTCTCTTTCTTCATCATCAATTGAATCACTGTTCATGACCTACAATTCTATTTTATCATCAATCCAATCACCATTCACATTTTTTCTTTTTCTTATCAATGAATAGATCTCTTTACTTGTATGACTTAAATGTCTCATATTTCTCAAAAAAGTGATTCGATTGATGGGATTTGGTATGATACTTATGAGATCGATGAGATTGATATTCAAATATTTCTTCTTAGAATGTATTGCTTTGATCCCATAAGCGGGACCACCACCAAATAGCATGTTGCCACTAGAAGTAGAACCCTGTATTTCTTCCAAAGAATCTCCTAATTGTTCTAGAGCAACTAGAAAGAGATTCTTTAACCAGAAAGAATTCAGTTCAGATGTAAGATACCTATACAGAAGTTTTCACAACTCAATCATGTATGATGGAATCATCGAAGATTTGATCTTTTCTAACTTTGTCTATAACTCACTAGAGGCTCAGGATACAAAGAGAAGATGTATACAAATGAGATATCCAGCAACAAGAAGAAGGAAAAGGATTGAACAAAGGAACTCCTGAGCATTTGTTGATCTCAGATGTGTCCATATCAAAAGAATGGGTGACTCATTATTTCGATGAATCATTTCTTCGGACAGAAGAAGAAGATTCGATAAACACTTACTCGAAATCTCACTTATCAGAGTCTGTTGTGGAAGAATCACCCATAATTTTTTTTGAGGAATAGGCCATGATATATCTGATCCGTGCATAATATCCTGAAAAATAGATACAAATTTTTAACTGCTACTTATACTTAGTATTGGCAATAGGTCTGAAAAAGTATCTAAAAGGGTGAAATTTAGATATTTGCACCCTATCGAAGTAAGAAGCCATGGCATATATGTTTGGAACAGATTCCATTTTGAGAGATTTGAAAAAACACTATCTCGTTGAAAGGTTCTATACATCTGCCCTTTCTCAATGCATTTCTTTAGAAAAAGACTCTATTTTTTCCTCTTTCCGGATGGTAAATATTTCTTAGAACATGGAGTGTGAATCAAACCCATGTTTGAATTGAAATTGAGATACTGATGCAAGTTCTTCCCTTACTAAATCAGATAGATTCATATCTAAAAGAGGCTGATAATAAGTTCTTTCAAAATTGGCTATTTGTTCCTCTGTTAGAGGTGTTGCAGAAATGTCTACGATTGAATAAATAGCTCTATGAACAAACAACTTGGATCAAATTGGAAAATGGAAAGATTTATACAATTTAAACATTTTGTCACCACTTTGTGGAAAATCGTTAGGTATGAATATGTCAGATACCTATGATTCGATTAGTGAAGTAGTCTCTCTCTCCAAAAAATATGGTTTTTTATTTTACCAACGCACAAAGAAACTATTTTGTTGTGAATGAACAAGATATTGAGGAATTGTCCATATGTAAGATCATAATTATGGATACGGGTCTTTTCCACATAAAAAAGGAATCTTTTGTTACAATTGAACCAGAAGTGATGTGGATCATTCAAGAATCGAAGTCAATTTGTTTTATAAAAAGAAGATATTAATGAACTTCTATGAAATGGTTTCACAGTATTCAGACAATCATCTCGATCATGGGATATCATTGAGAAATAAAAATCTGTGTTATCAAAGGATTTCTTGCGATTATTTCTAGTATGGAATGACTTAATCATCCACTTTGGTATATTTTTGAAGAAAAATGGTAATATTGTTCCTCCATTGATCAAGAATTTCAGTCTTTGGGAAGTATTATGATCATCTAATAAGAAGGATTTCATTTTATTCAAATGAACGATTTGAACACCTATTGATTCTAACAACTGATTGCAGAGTTGATCATTTGGACCTTTCAATTCATAGATGTGGATCTTGGACCTACGAATGGGTATATCCCTGATACTCACAAAGAAAAAGGGAAGTGACGTGGACAAAAAGGAAAGTGACTTGGACAAAAAGAGAAGTGACTTGAACAAAAAGAAATGAAGTGACTTAGACAAATCTTGTTTGTCGATAGCCTCGGACCAATCAATCGAATATTGATTAATACGTAATTGATTGAACACTACTTGAAAATGGTTCTTCTATTTAGAACTGAAATGTTCCAAATGTTCCTAGAAATTCTTGCTCCTATCGGACCATTTGTATCTATATGCATCAGGATCCTGATTCATGGATCTCTCAATTTGAGAAATAAGAGGATCAAACCATTTACTCTTTTTCAAATTCGATAAATGTTGGTTGATCATATATTTCATTATAGTTATATGATTCAGAGTATCATTTTCTATTTGATCCCTTTGAATTCCATATTGGAAGTTGCGATCGGATCTATTCATTAAAAGGAATCGATTCAATACATTTCTTATCTACCCATAGGTTCTATATTGGATTTGAATCTGATCTCGGATCAATCAATATTGATTGACTGCCTCCATTATATTGTTGCTAGCAACACTGCTATTTTTAATTTTGGATCTTCCAAATCATTCCCGCAGTAGATCCAGATCGATTTTTTCTGATCCTTCAATAAAAAGATTCATTCTCTTCATAAGAAAGAGGAGGTAGAACAAATAAAGATTTCTCTTTTGATTTTGATTCATCTCTGGAGTGGAATACCTCATTCAAGAATTTTTACACCAGATCCAGCTCAATTATTGATAGAGTGAATAGATCTGCCTTTCCTTGAAATATCTCTTCTGATTCAAAATCATGGTGTAATGCATATCACCCTTTGTTCCAGTCATGCAATAGATGCAATAAATCCAAAAAATGGATTTTTCTCCAAGAATGAGATCTTATTGGAACTATCCATATTTGGTTCATCCTTTGGAACTAGATCACATCCCGGATCTGATGAAATAGGATGAATTGAGACGGTATTTTGTAAATACGTAATTATCTTGAATATATCAACCATTTCTTTATTTTTCAATCACCTAGAAGGAGAAAAAGAAACATCTTATTTTTTCTTCAAAAATTTTTGATCTCCAGTGGACCTCTCAGTAGGATTCAAACCCAGATGAAGTTCTAACCATCTATCAGAGAAAGAAGAACCAATTGATATTATAGGATTCCCAAGTTTGATTTCTTCCAGAAGTAGATGATTATTCATCGGCTTCTCATGTTCCATGAAAAGTCGGGACATTGAGGAAGATCCAACAAGGTATTTCAGGAATCAATCTGATTCTATCTCTATTCGTTCAGTTTGAAGAAAGGAAGGATCCCAAAGAATTGACCTTTATTTTACTTGTTGAATCTCTGTTTGATCGATCAATGCGTGATATTCTGAATCTGCATTTCTAATGGAATCAAAATGATCTCTGGATTGATCAGAAGATCCTTTCCATTGGCTAGAATCTGTTACTTGAATGGAAATAGATCTTGTGGAATCATATTGAATATTTGACAATACATTCCGTACCTTGCTAAAAAAACCAATCCTTGTTTACCAACCACACATTGTCTAACCAAATCAAATTCTCTCTCGATACGTTCCTCAAAAAATCCGAATCATGTTGATTCTTTCCCCAACTAATGAAGAGATCTTGGCGAAATTGCCACATATGAAATTGAGCACAATTTTGCAAAGAAATACCCCACTTGTTTCTCGATAAGAGATGGGAAACATGCTCAATATCATTTGATTGAATAGTTGCCTCAGCTTTTTGTTGTTTGAATAAACACTCCCCTTCAATTGGTCTTTTTTCATAAAAAGCATACATGAGATAACAAATAAAGTCTTTCCCTAAGATTTTGAGTCCCAAATTCAAGTTGATTATGTTTCACTTCTTCCTCGGAGAAAGACAATCAAACAATTCCCAATCATGGTCCTTGCGGATCAGATTATCCGTATAGGATAAAAAAAAAACTCCAGATATTTGCTATCTTTCTCTTTGAATGAGATCTCGATTCTAGCTATGGTTTCATTAGATATCTTACAACTAGAATCCCTCCTTTTTCCAATCTGGTTCCTCCACCACCGTGAACCCCGGTTAGATTCAGGCACGATACACTTTTTATGTATTGGGAGAACCCAAGTACGCTCTTGCAAATCCATGAAACAACTCTCATAAATTTGTTTCCTTTTTGGAAGATACAGGAGCGAAATAATCAACCTAATGATATTGGAAGACCAAAAAGATTCTTCAAATGTCTCATTTCTGGGTACAATGGAATTCATAGGTATGGGAAGAAGCCCCATAAAATAGACATTTTTCTTTCGACCATCTTTCGATTGTTAATATGAGATATAAGGACCGCTACTACAAGCATTGCTACACTTTGATCGTGAAATATTGATTGCTTGTTGAACTTTGTGAATCATGTGAAAGTTGGATACTCCCAATTCGGGGGTCAAAGAGTTTCATAAAACATTCTTGGTGGAAAAAAATGTGAGTGAAAGATCCCACTGAATCAAATTTATCCATGAATCTAAGAAATAGTGAGAATTCTTTATCTCTCTCAATTCGAAGATCCAGGATTTGAATTGATGTCATTTCATTGATTCCTCCTAAAGATTTCATTTCAATTGGAATTTGGTTATTCACGATGTACGATGATCCCTGTTAAGCATCCATGGCTGAATGGTTAAAGCGCCCAACTCATAATTGGCAAATTCGTAGGTTCAATTCCTGCTGGATGCACGCCAATGGGAATGTTCAATAAGTCTATTGGAATTAGCTCTGTATCAATGGAATCTCATCATCCATACATAATGAATTGGTATATTCATACCATAACATATGAATAGTAAGAACTAGAATTCTTATCGATACTATAACTCATAGGGAAGAAAATGGATTTATGGATGTAATCAAATATGCAGTATTTATAGAAAAAAGGATTCTATTATTGGGGAACAATCAATATACTTTTGATGTCAAATTAGGATCAACTAGGATAGAAATAAAGCATTGGGTCAAACTCTTCTTTGGTGTCAAGGTAATAGCTATGAATAGTCATCGACTCCCCAGAAAGGGAAGAAGAATGGGGCCTATTATGGGACATACAATGCATTACAGACATATGATCATTATGCTTCAGCCGGGTTATTCTATTCCACCTCTTATAGAGAAAAGAACTTAAAGGAAAATACTTAATAACACAGCGATACATTTATACAAAACTTCTACCCCAAGCACACGCAATGGAACCGTAGACAGTCAAGTGAAATCCAATCTACAAAATAATTTGATCTATGGACAGCATCATTGTGGTAAAGGTTGTAATGCCAGAGGAATCATTACCGCAGGGCATAGAGGGGGAGGTTAGAAGTGTCTATACCATAAAATCAATTTTTGATGGAATGAAAAAGACATATATGGTAGAATCGTAACCATAGAATATGAGCCTAATTGAAATGCATACATTTGTCTCATACACTATGGGGATGGTGAGAAGAGATATATTTTACATCCCAGAGGGGCTATAATTGGAGATACCATTGTTTCTGGTACAGAAGTTCCTATATCAATGGGAAATGCCCAACTTTTGAGTGTGGTTTGAACTATTGATTTATGTATTGGAAGTAACCAATTAGGTTTATGAAGAAACCTAGAAATTGATGACTGATCCAATTTGAGTACCTCTATGGGATAGACATCAATAGAAAACTATTGAGTAACAGTAGGAAATGATTGAGTTTAGTAGTTCCTCATAGAAAATTATTGACTCTAGAGATATGGTAATATAGAGAAGACAAAATTGTTTAAAGCACGCACAGAATGGGAAACACCCTTCTTTCAAAGAGAGAAGAATGGGTTATTCCCATTTAATTTGATGGTCAGAGGCAAATTGAAAGCTAAGCAGTGGTAATTAGAAAGATCCCGGGGGGGGGAAATAGAGATGTCTCCTATGTTACCCACAATATGTGGAAGTAGCAACGTAATTTCATAGAGTCATTTGGTCTGAATGCTACATGAAGAACATAAGCTAGATGACAGAATGGGGAGACATAGGATGTAGAAGATCATAACATGAGTGATTCAGTAGATTTGGATTCCTATATATCCACTCATGTGGTATTTCATCATATGATTCATATAAGATCCATATGTCTAGATATCATCATATGCATCTAGAAAGTCGTATGCTTTGGAAGAAGCTTGTACAGTTTGGGAAGGGGTTTTTATTGATAAAAAAGAAGAATCTACTTCAACCGATATGCCCTTAGGCATGGTCATATATAACATAGAAATCACATTTGGAAAGGGTGGACAATTAGCTAGAGCAACAGGTGCTGTAGCGAAATTGATTGCAAAAGAGAGTAAATTGGCCACATTAAGATTACCATCTTGGGAGGTCCATTTGATATCCAAAAACTGCTTAGCAATAGTTAGACAAGTGGGTAATATTGGGGTGAACCAAAAATGTTTGGGTAGAGCCGGATCTAAGTGTTGGCTAGGTAAGTAGTAAGAGGAGTAGTTATGAACCCTGTAGACCACCCCCATGGGGGCAGTGAAGGAAGAGCCCCTATTGGTAGGAAAAAACCCACAACCCCTTGGGGTTATCCTGCGCTTGGAAGAAGTAGGAAAAGGAAAAAAAATATAGTGGTAGTTTTATTCTTCGTCACCATAAATAGGAATATTGAAAATCTAATTTTTGGAATTTGCAATAATGTGATGTGTGAAAGACGGGAATTGAACCTGCGCATGGTGGATTCACAATCCACTGCCTTGATCCACTTGGCTACATCCGCCCCTTAGCTAGCTAAAGGATTTTCCCTTTTTTCCATTCATCATTATTATATTTATTCTTACCTTATTCGATCGAGATATTGAACATAATTTAAAATGTAAAAATAAAGGAGTAATCCATTGTGACACAATCACTAAAAAAAAAAATCCTTTTGTAGCTAATCATTTATCTAGAAAAATGGAAAAACTCAACATGAGGGAGGAGAAAGAAATAATAGTAACTTGGTCTTGGGCATCTACCATTATACCTGCAATGATTGGACATACAATCGCCATTCATAATGGAAAAGAACATTTACCTATTTATGTAACAAATCAGATGGTAGGTCACAAATTGGGAGAATTCGCCCCTACTCTAACTTTCGCAAGACATGTGAGAAGCAATAATAAATCTCATCATTAATTTTTTCATTTTCATTTTCTATTTTAGTAAAGTAACAAAAGTAGTTATCATTCATTGGTAGGAGATAGCCTTATGATAAAGATAAAGAATTCGACTTCAAGAGGGGGAGCAATACCAAATCTCTTGCTCTGGAACAAGATATTGGATATTGCTTCATCAACGATCCATATACATGAAGACGAAAGACTTATCCATTTGTAGATGGGACTTCAATAGCGGCTAGGTCTAGAGGGAAGTTGTGAGCATTACATTCATGCATTACTTCCATACTAAGATTAGCATGATTTATAATATCAGCTCAAGTGTTAATGACACGACCTTGACTATCAACTATAGATTGGTTGAAATTCAAACCATTTAAATTGAAATCCATAGTACTAATACCAAAGTAGTAAACAAAATACCTACTATTAGGCCAAGCAGCCAAGAAGAAAGGTAAGGAACGAGAATTGTTGAAACTAGCATATTGGAAGATCAATCGGCCAAAATAACCATGAACAGCTATGATATTTTAAGTTTCTTCTTCTTGACCAAATCTGTAACCTTCATTAGCAAATTCATTTTCAGTGGTTTCCCAGATCAAACTAGAGGTTACCAAAGAAACATGCATAGCACTAAATAGGGAGCTGCTGAATACACCAGCTACACCTAACATTTGAAATGGATGCATAAGGATATTGTGTTCTGCCTAGAATACAATCATAAAATTGAAAGTACCAGAAATTCCTAAAGGCAAACCATCAGAAAAACTTCCTTGCCCAATAGGGTAGATCAAGAAAATAGCAGTAGCAGCTGCAACAGGAGTTGAATATGCAATAGTAATCCAAGGACGCATACCCAGACAGAAACTAAGTTCCCATTCATGGCCCATATAACAAGCTACACCAAGTAAGAAGTGTAGAACAATTAGCTCATAAGGACCACCATTGTATAACCACTCATCAATAGATGCCGCTTCCCATATCAGATAAAAAATGCAAACTGATAGCTGCAGAAGTAGGAATAATGGCACCAGAGATAATATTTTTTCCATAAAGTAGAAACCCAGATAGAAGTTCATGAATACCATCAATATCTACCGGAGGAGCAGTGGTGAAGGCGATAATAAATACAGAAGTTGCAGTCAATAAGGTAGGGATCATCAAAACACCAAACCACCAAATGTAAGGACGGTTTTCAGTGCTGGTTATACAGTTGCAGAAATGACCCCATAGGCTTGTACTTTCGTGTCTCTCTAAATTTGTAGTCATGATAAGATCTCAGTTTATTCTATTTTCAAGGACTCCCAAGCACACGCATTAACTCTAGTTATCTAAAATCTAGATATAGATAATACGAAGGCTTGTTATTTAAGAGTATAACATGCACTATATGTTAATGTCAACCAATCTCGGTACCATAGATTTCTTTTTATCTAACTAAATTGACCATAACAATTTCTAAATCAAATAATTCAAAATTTCAAATTCTAATAGAAAAAAAAAATATTTTTCCTTTCCCAATGGGTTGCCCGGGAGTTGAACCTGGAACTAGTTAGATGGAGTAGATAATTCTTCCTTCTTGTTATAATAAATGAAAAAAACCTCTCTCCAAACTGTGCTTGCATTTTTCATTGCACATGACTTTCCCTATGTATACATATACAACTTAGACCCTGAAAAAAAATTTGGAATAGTCGGTTGATTCAACCACTACACTATTCCATGAGCATTTCACAATGCAAATTCATAAATTTTTCTTGATCAATTATCAAATTTCCATTTTTTTTTCATAAATGGAATTTGCATTATATTACATAAGGTTAAGGTCTCATGATCAATCATGAAAAATCCCACAAGTCATTAGTACAGATAATATCCAAATACCAAATCCATCCTGTATGTAATTGAAAAGGGGCTTTTGGTAAGATTAGAGAAAGAATTTGTTTTTCTTCCATAAAGAATTCTTCCAATAATCCCAAACCTAATCTTTGCAAAAACACACGTGCGATACTTTTATGTTTACGAGCCAAAGTTCTAGCACACGAAAGCCGAAGTATATACCCTATTCGATACAAACTCTGCTTTTCTGAGGATCCACTGTGGTAATGAGGAAGATTTCTACATATCTGACTAAATCGATGAATAATATCCAAATTTGATAAATCAGACTAGATTGGCTTACTAATAGGATGCCCAGATACAGTACAAATTTTGCTTTAGACAACGATCGAATAAGAGGAATAACTGAAACCATAGTATCAAATTTCTTAGTAAGAGTATCTATTAAAAATGCATTTTCTAGCATTCGATTCATTACCACCAAAAGACTTATTAGTACACTTAAAAGATAACCCAGAAAATAGAAAGAATAATTTAATAATTGGTTTATATGAATCCTATGTGGTTGAGACCAAAATTGAAAATAATATTGCCAAAAATTGACAAAGTAAGATCTCCATTTCATCATCATAAGATGAGTTCCCTTTGAAGCTAGAATTGCTTTTTCTTGATATTGAACATAATGCATGAAAGGATCCTTAAAGAACCACAAGGTCTTCTCAAAATGAAAATAATTAGAACATGCTACTATAAAAAACTGTTCTATTTTTCCATAGAAATGCGTTCACTCAAGAGAAGCCCCATAAGATGTTGATAGTAAATAAGAGGATTGTTTACGAAAAAAACTAATATAAATTCACATTCAGAGACATAATAATTATATAGCAATCGAAAAAATCTTTGATTTTCTTTTGAATTTGAAATTGAAATGATGTAAATAGATTTTTTTTTGAAGTAATCAAACTATTCCAATTATAATATTCATGAAGAAAGAATCACAATAAATGCAAATAAGAAACATCTTGGGTCTAGCATTGAAGGATTTGAACCAAGATTTCTAGATGGGTGGGATGGGGTATTAATATATCTGACAAAAAATTAAAATGTGAAAATTTATCCTCGAAAAAGGAAATATTGAATGAATAGATCAGAAATTTTGAGATTTAGGTATTTCTTTTTGTTCAAGGGAAGACCCTAATCGCAGCAAGAATGGAATGTCCATAATGACTGCAAAACCTTCTAATATCATTTGGGAATAAAAAAATTTGTTGTGTCCAATGCTTTGATTTTGGCTCGAATCATCAACTGAATAAATAAAATAATTTTGTTGATACATTAAAATAATTACTTGTTTCACAAGTATTGAACTAGATTTATTGTCATAATCCAAAATTTCTACAAAAATTGAACCATTTAAACCATGATCATAAGCAAGTGTATAAATATACTCCTAAAAGAGAAGCGAATATAGGAAGTGCCTTTGCCTAGATCCATCTTTTTCTAAATAGTCTTGTAATTCTTCCATTTTCATTTCTACTTGAACAGGAAATTAGGGGCATTTCTTGGGTTATCAAATTATACATAGTGTAATACGGTCAAAATAGGATATATATTATGTATATAGTAATAGTAAGAAAATATATACCCAGAGACAGGGAGAGTCCAATCAATAGATCTTTTTCTCTACTTTTCTATCTGATGGGTTTGTGTTTTTATGTTCATTAAAATTACAAGAATGTAAAAAACCTTTATTTTTGCAACCTAATTGCTCTTTTGACTTTGGAATAAAGTATGTTTATCAGTATATGATTTCTTCTACACATTTGTATCCAACCCATAATTCTACTATAATTAGAAGAAAGAATAGCTAGGATTCAAAAAGAAAAATTAAAAAGAATCATTTACACGAGAATCCTTTCCCCTATCAGATATTAATTAATTTTTAACATCTAATTAGATAAAATAATTAATTATTCAAATTAAGAATATAAGCTCGTTGCTTTTTGTTTTACCTAAATTGGGACCATAAGACTCTATCCATTTATCCACTAGACCTAAAGAATATACCCAAAATTCCATTTTGATTTTTTTAAAATTTAAATTCCAAATTTTTTTTTTATTACGACATGTTGTTTTCCCCATTCATTACCTTTCAGGATCAGTCATGGTCTTATAGACTCTACCAATAGTCTAGACAAATTTGGTGCTTCATCCAAATGTGTAACAAATCATAGTCACACTTAAAAGCCGAGTACTCTACTGTTGAGTTAGCAACCCGGATAAATATGCCATATAGATATGATCAAAATAAAAAAAAAGACCAATTGAATTGCAATGCATGATCCAGACAAAAACAAAACATTGAAACTAAAAAAGAAAGAAGGATTTTTTAATAACCAATTATGAACTTATGAACGAACACCAAAATACTAAAACGGTGTATCCGCTTAAAAAACAACAAACAAACTATTAATAGAGATGTAAAAATTGACATTTATTTTGATTTTCTCAATTTTGATTTTTTATTTTTGTTAATGTTACTAAAATATGCCTTGTCTTCCATAACTATAGAATAAATCTGACAACCCACCATTTGTTTGAAGCGAAGGAAAAAACCAATCAACTCAATTTCAATATAGGGTGGATATAAATAGATCCATTTATCCATGATCGAATTATATTTGTTCAGTACATTATTGTCAATATGAATCGAATGTTGAGAAAACAAATTAAATTCGTAAGTAAATCAAATATCTCATTCACTAAAGAGATGCAAATTTGACCATATCCAATTGAATTATCAATGGTTTAATTGAAATGTTTAATTAGGAACGTAGATTGAGAATCTAGTTTTTCCATATGTATGGAATAGAAAAGGTTTCACATAAGGTCAAATTAAGTTCCTGATTCTGTCTTTCATATGAAAAAGAAAACATTAATATATATAGGACTATTATCTTTTCTTTCGTATCCCTCATATACAATGAACCATTGTTACCAAAGGTACTCATAAATGTTTAAGGAATTGCAAATACTTTTTACTTAACAGAGAAAAAGGGCTCTTGGCCATTATTACTGAATACTGAAATAGAAGAATAAATATAATAATAATATATAATATCATATCACAGGCCTTGTTCCTTTATTTTATGCATTTACTTTGGATTCCTGAATGTTCTCATCAAATCCATCACCAATTCCATATTCCATTTCCATAAAGTAAATGGAATATATAAATATATAAATGCCCTACTAGTTGATACACTACATTGATTTACAATTATTCATTTGAATAAGTCCAAATACAATTTCCCATTTTTTGATTTTTAGTTTTTCTATCCCAGCTTTACAAACTTTAAGCTTAAGACTGGCAAGAAAATTAGTACCAAAAACTCCTTACTCTTTAATTTCCACACAAAATATATTTAATGTAGAATTAGTATACACCATTTATTTACATTTCCTAAGTACTAAATAGAGGGGCTTCTATAAGTAATTAACTTAAATAGTTATCTTCAATTTCAATCAATTTTAATATAAATATGAGTAATATGAGCATATAATATACTTTCTTTTCATCTGCATTTAAGATGTGATTATGTTTGTGAGAAACCAAATAGAAGAAAAATTATCATTCTGAGAATTTTTCTTAGAAGTCAGGAACAATCTAATCTGGGCAGAAGGATTCTAACCTCCGAGTAAGGGGACCAAAACCCGCTGCCTTACCGCTTGGCCGCGCCCCATTTTGATTTCCGTTCAACACTACTAAACACTAATAATGTAATTATATTAGTTAATAGTCAATTCCAACCCAAATCATAGGATAGAAATCGTTACTAGGATTCGATACATATGATATAGAATAAAACGATTCATTGATCATTATGTATAATTCAATTAAGATATTGTAGGAAAGTAGAATTACTTATTATTCTTTATTCTCATTTTGTTTTGGAACAGGAGAAAGATTTTTAATTTGGAAGAGTTGGAAGAAAAAAGGAATTATTTGATTTGCTTTTTTTTATTTCACTTCTTAAAATTTCAAAAATAACTCAATCAAAATCAGATATCAAAATATATCATCTGCAAGAACAAAATATTTGTTATGCTTAATATCTTTTGTTTAATTTGTATCTATCTTAATTCTATCTTTTATTTGAGTAGTTTTTTCTTTGCCAAATTACCTAAGGCTTATGCCCTTTTCAACCCAATCGTAGACGTTATGCCCGTCATACCTGTACTCTTTTTTCTTTTAGCCTTTGTTTGGCAAGCTGCTATATGTTTTAGATAAAATCATTAATACTCTCCTAAATTCTAAATTCCTGATTCATTCAAAAAAAAAAGATTTGAAAAATGGATAGGATCCATATGCCTTATATTTTTATTATTTTATTACTAAAAAAATAATCTATTCCCCTTTCAAAAAAATGATCTTATTTTTGAGATTGTGTAACGCTTACTCTTAAACTCTTCATTTACATAGTGGTGATATTCTTTGTTTTCCTCTTCATATTCAGATTCTTATCTAATGATCCAAGGTGTAATCTTGGGTGTGAGAAATGAAAAAAAAAATATATCAAAGGATCGATACTTTTGGAATTCAAAACTCTCAAGATATCAGAAAGAAGGAGCGGGGAGAG
>RXID01022430.1:206346-271346 GCA_005019695.1 Trichopus zeylanicus subsp. travancoricus
AAATAAGAAATAGAAATCTATTATATTAAAGTACTGCCGGTTGGATCCAACCTATTTTTGAAATAGACAACTCGCACACACTCCCTTTCCAAAAAAAATCAATACACCAAGCACTATACTTAGATTTATTAGATTTGTTGCTAAAATATCGGTATTAAACCCGAAACTTTCGGCGAATGGCCAGTGTTCAAAAGAAACAAAAGAATAGGTTACATTTTTCATATGCTTCATATAATATAGATAGGACTAAGAAAGAACAGAATTCTTTTTCTATCATCTCACTTGTCTTTTTTTTTAATCAATTTCTTTCTTCTTCTTTTTTTTTTATATTTTCCATTTTCATTAATTTTTTTCTTATTTTTTAGTGAAATTTCCAATTTTGAATAAAGTAGTATTATTGTCTTAGGTTTCATGTCAATTGCGAAATATCTCCTTTGTTCTTTGTTGAAAGGCTCTCTAAAAGTGAAAGTTTCTGGTGTACTAAGGATGAGAAGAAAGAAAGTGAATAGATCTATGAATTCCCCATCTTCAAATCAGTCCTACCTAGGGTAGGGGTATTGTCTCAAGAAAAATAGAAAATTCTAGAAATAATTTTCTATTCTACGAGTAAAGTCTTGCTATAATTTGACGAAACAAATGGAAAGTCTGAGTTAATGAAATTAATGAAAAAGGTACTTTTTCCCATTTCTAAGATTACATTAAATAAAAGGATTCACAAATAAAAGTGCCAATGCCACGACCAGTCCATAAATTGTTAAAGCTTCCATAAAAGCTAGACTAAGCAATAAAGTACCTCATATTTTACCCTCTATTTCTGGTTGCCTTGCAATACCTTCTATGGTTTGGCCTATAGGAGTACCTTGACCAACTCTAGGTCTAATAGAAGCAAGGCCTACAGCCAATCCAGCGACAATAATGGAAGTAGCAAAAATCAATGGATTCATGGTAAGTTCCTCGCACCAAAAAACAAAGAAATGGTTAATAATACAATCAACCAATGAATTATGAATTGCATTAAAAATGTGAATTGCAATAAAAAATATTATTGAATCAACTGAATTATTAGAACTATTTTCATATCTTGTTTTTTTTAGTTTCTACCCCTTCCACCTATTGGTAGTTTTAGAGAAGTTTCTTTTGTAGTGGATATCTGAATGCCAAGTATGGCTCGTAATAATCTATCTTTGGGGGCATATGATGATTCATTCACTGCCTAAGGTGTTAATTTACCTACTAAAATATCACCTGTTTCTATCCATGATCCAAGCATCACATTTCCATTTTTGTCTAAATTGCAGAGTAAATGAGCCTCTAAATGTGGTATTTCCTTATTGATTCTTTTAGGGCTGACTTGTCACATGAGTCTGAATTTCATATTTATGAATGTAAAAAGAAGTATAAATATCTTCATATTTTAGACACTCACTAATTAGTACTGCATCTTCAAAATTATAGCCTTCCCATGGCATATGAGCTACTAATACATTTTTTCCTAAAGAGAGTTCCCCACCAACTGTAGCCGCACCGTCCGCTAAAATTTGTCCCTTTTTAATGCATTTATCCCACACAACCTATGGTTTTTGATGCATACAAGTATTTTTGTTAGAACATTGATACATAACTAATGGAATGCTCATAATGTCCCCATTACTTGAGAAAATGATCTTGTGGGTATTAGTATAACCAATCTTTCCCTCCTGTTCGGCTATAGCTAAAACTCTAGAATCTAGAGCTATTTGGCCTTCCAGTCCAGTTCCAACAATGCACTTCTCAGATCGAGAAAGTGGAACTACTTGACATTACAAATTAGAACTCATTAAAGCTCAATTTGCATCAATATGCTCAATAAAAGGAATGAGAGAAGCTCCAATAGAAAAATATTGGAAGGAAAAAATGCTTCTAAGATGAATCTGTTCCCATGAGATGGTCAAAATTTCTTGACGATATCAGGCTAGAGCAACTTGTTCTTCTTGAATACCCTGGTTCAAGGCCAAAGAATTTCCTACTGCTACCATATAATATTCATCTCTACTTGATGATAAATAAATCATTTGTGCATTTTTTGATCTCTCAAATATTTCATAAAAAGGACTCTCTATAGATCCCCAATGACCAATCCTCACATGAATAGCTAAGGATCCAACAAGTCCAACATTGATTCCTTCGGATGTATCAATTGGACAAATACATCCATGTTTACTAGGATGAATATCTCGTATCCGAAAACTAGCAATTCACCTAGTCAAACCCTCAGGGCCTAAAAAACTCAACCTCTGCTCATAAACAATTTGGGTCAATGGATTAGTCCAATCCAAAACTTAAGATAAAGGGTGTAAGTAGAAAAATGATTCATAAGTGGTTGTTAATGAAGTTGAAGCGGAGTCGGAATCAATTTATGCCTGATTAATCCACATATAGTTCCTCGAACCACATTTTCTAAATGAACAAATGTCAATCTGAATTGATCTTGTGATAGATCTGCTATAGAACAAATACGTTTACTTTTCAAGTGATTCATATCGTCAAGTGTGCCCATTCCAAATTTCATTTCAATCAATTGATTCATAGCAGCCAATACATCTCATGGTAACAAAAATGTATTTTTCTGAGGTATATCAAGATTTAGTTTCTGATTCATATTTCATCGACCAATCCTTCCTAATTCACATCTTTGTTGAAAAAATTTCTTTTGTAATTCCTTACATAAGGACTCAGAAAATATTGGATCCCCACCTATAGATGTTCCATTTACTATAGATGTTCCCAGTGAATTCATTAAAGGAATGGTTCCAATAAAAATGGTTTGTTCTTGCATAGCTTTACTGGTTTTCCAAATTAATCTCGCGGGTACATATAATTCAGAAGAATATGTGAGTGATTCATACACAACATCTCTTTCTTTTATCAAGGGTTCTACCAATTGATTTGTTTCCACAAACAATTGAAATTCAATTTCTTGATCTCTATCTTCAATTTTAGGAAAGTTATGAAGTTCTTCCATCAAGCCTTGATTAATGAACCTAAAAAATCCCTCAAATTAGATCTGATTAAATCCAAGCATTGTACACATTTCCCATTTCGATCTCGGAGCATTTTAATCTTAAATTTCCTCTTTATTGAAAAATCCCCCACTCTTCATCGAACTATACGAATCGATCTAGCAATGATGGAATGTATATTCTATTTATTGAATCACATAAAATTTTAGGCAACCCCCATACATGTCTTTTATTCATATGTATCAAGTGAGAGGAGATGAAGGAATGAAGAATATTTTCGATAGGTACAAGTAGAAATGAGTTGATAAAATATACTTGGAAAAAAACCCTGCCACTTACCTTACAGACACTTATAGAGTCCTGTATAGAACATCAAAATGGATCTCTACCTATTATGTATGATATTATGATCAAATTGGGTAGCAAAAAGTAAATGGATTCAGAATTTAAATTAAATTTAAATGCACTTCCACTTTTTACGATTATGAATGCGATAAAGGTAGAATAATTGGTTAATGTTCAAAAAGAATTCACAGATTCTTTTTTTATAGTAAAATATATAGAATACAATTGAGGAATAGAATAATATTTAGTAGGTGTATGGTGATCCGATATAGTTATCTAGCAATCTTCATATTGTATCCTTTTATTGTAGTTTTATTTTGGCAACCTAAATATGGAGCAGGTCACACTATATCATAATTCCTATTTTTTTATTCAATATATCAAATGAAAAAGCACAACAGTTTTCTACTTTATCCTTTTCTACAGGGATATGTGCATAAGAGGAAGACCCCACTCAATACAATCAATATCTGTGTAACAATTTCTATTATGGGGTTTACATAGACACATATATATTGTTATAACGAAAATGAAAAATGATATATTATTCAGAATAATTTAAGTTATACTGATTAGTCATAAATTGATTTTCTTTTCTTATTGCATTTTGCTTTTCTTATGCCATTAAGGGAACATAGTTTGTCCTAAATTTTGTAGTCTATCAACATAAATTCATTTTTCTCTTTTCTTTTCTATTGAAATAAAAAAGGGAAAGGAAATTTTTTTTAAGCAGGATGTATGTTTTAAGATACAATCAATCGAAGAGAATAATCTAAATGGGATTCAATAAAAAAGATATGGGGATGGATTAATTTACGGATATAATGGGATTCAAGATCCAAATATAAAATATAAAAAGGAGGTTCTCAGTAATTTCATAATTTCAAAAAAGAATTATTATTAATAGAATATGGATAATTCTTTTATCCATTTTTGATCAGATTTGGCAGCATGGCCAAGTGGTAAGGCGAGGGACTGCAAATTCTTTATCCCCAGTTCAAATCTAGGTGTCGCCTAATCAACTCAATACAAGACTTGAGATTTCATATCTTGTTGATTGTTCGATGAATTCTTGACCCACAAAAGTAGGGAGAAAGGACTGGGCCCGTTGATACTGGGGATACTGGATTTTTAGGATATGTAGGTAAATTCTATATCTATAAAATACTGTCAATTTTTTCGGTGGTTCTGTACATGGCTCAAACAAGTATCAATAGAGATGAAACAACTTCCACTTATTAATGATTGTTTCACACCATTTTTTCCTAAATAAAATAGAATCAAACAAATAAATAGTGAGAGTCAATTTGGGGATTTAGAACTATTAAAGTAATAGGTCGGAAATTCTATAAACTAAAGGACTCCCCATTTTTTTTCTTCTAGGATTGAAGAAAACATTATACAAAAGACTATCCAAAACTTCATAATTATCTTACACTACCTTAGTATAGGTAGTGTTTATTGACTCTATCTAGAATTAGATTGGATAGGCTATAATCTAATGGGAAATCAATCTAGGAGTTGTGGAAAGGACCGAAAATACTTTATATCGAGACTCACTAGAAGTTTTGAGTGCTCAGATATTCAAATAGGGTGGCTATGTCACCTTTTATTTTATTCTTTAGAGATAGCCTTAAGTCATAATCCTTGTCCTTTTTTGTTTTGACTATGCACCATTAATTTTACTATAATTATTGATCAATAAAATAATTCCTTCATAGAGATAGGAGGTATAATTTGACATGGATATAGTAAGTCTCACTTGGGTTGCTTTAATGGTAGTCTTTTCATTTTCCCTTTCACTTGTAGTATGGGGAAGGAGTGGGCTCTAGGGTATAATTGATTACTCCATTTGGTAATCAAATTGTATTAATTCTTTACTTTAATTGATCATTTTCCAAAACCTTAACTGTTTCAAAATTATACTAAATTGCAGTAAAAAAATACAATAATGAATAATAATCATTCAATCAAAGAATGAATTATTACCATAGTTGTATTTCAAGACTCAAATCTACACATAATAGGAAATTTTTTTTCCAACGGAATTTTTCCTAAATATTCTATTTTGATGCACCAGTTCTTAGTTCTTAACAAAATAATGGATATTAAATGAGAAAAAGCAATCCCTATTGCTTTTCCTTATTTTTGTTTTCCTCCTTTCTTTATTTTCTTTACTATTCTAAGAAAAGTTGTTCTACTATTATGACGATATATACTTGCTACTGGAAATGGCTAGAGATTCGATTATCAAAAGAGGTCCTACATAAGAAAATAGGAGTTTCCTTGCGTTCTACTCCTTTTCCAACCCTGAAGAAGTTAGTTACCACAGAACTCCATGGATTATTTGTTAATAGTTCAATCGATGACTTCTTGTCTTGAGATGGGAATCCGAGAAATATTCCTTTTCCTTTGTTTCATTTTTTATAGTATATAGTCATACAATTCTTGATTCTTTTGAATGAAAAGAAACCTAGGAATTAGAAGAGTTGAGTTAGGTTTCGATTATTTTGTTTGGATTAATCAAAATCCATACAAATTGATCTATTGAAGAAAACAAAAAAAAATAGAAAAAGCTATTCAAATTTATAGATGTATGTCTAATATATGAGATATATATTATCCTAAGATCTATATAAATTAGGATCTATATAAAGCCTATATTTGTATACAATACAACTTTAACTAAAAATACTATACAAACAACTATAGAATAGAAGATAGTATGGTAGAAAGATACTATCTCAGATACTTCTGATTCCACCCCTAATCATTTATGACTTGGAGTTTGAATCCCTTTCTTTCATTTCTTCAATCATTGATAAGAACTAATAATTCAACTTTCAGTCAAATTAATCATTTTGACTGACTATTTTTATGTAGATTATAAGTAAAAAAGCAGTAGGAACTAGAATCAACAGCGCAGTAGAAATAAATGCGAGAATATTGACTTCCATAATCTCATTATTTTTTGTTTCACAATAACACGGGATCTAATCCCATAGAAATGAGAAATTGTAATTCCTATAAATTCACTGGGATGAATTGAATCCTGATGATACTAAATCGGATCAATATTATGAATAATAATATCTGATGTATCACTGGGATATATAACTTAACACAGGAAAATTTTTATCCATAAAAAATAAAAAATGGGATTCCTGATCCAATAAGGAAATCCCATTGAACTTTTTTTATGTATGTACACCAACTTAAATCCAAAATACGAAAGGAGGATACTCAAAAAATAAAATACCAAAGAAGATCCTTTTATTTATTTTTTGAGTAAATTTGTTGGAATATTAAACTTTTATAGTTAACTTTAACTCGCCCTTTTCCATCTCACTTTTATTCTTTGGGATATGTGTATAACCCATAGAATAGCATTCATACGGTATTTTATATTTTATATGGTAATTGTATGTAAAAGTGTAAAAAAGACGGTAGGTGGTAGGTTATAGAAAAAAGTATAAGACAAAAAATTCAATGGGCAATTAGAATGAGAATGAAATATATTGTTTCCAACTAGTAATAGAGAAAACACAAAGAAAGTCAGAGCTAAGCTAGAAAAAGTGTGATTTAACCCAAAAAATACTCTGCTGAGATAATTATGATAAGTACATTCTCTATCGCACAATAAATTAATACAATTTGTGTATGTACTCTACTATACTAAAAATATCGACATTCTATTACATTTCATTGATCAAGAATAATCAAAAAAGAAAGTCAAACATGTATCTCTTACCATACTTAACTTAATATTAATACTACCACTTGTACCTACTCATGTCTCTCCCTAATCAATTGCTACTAGGGGAAGAAATGGAAATTTTTGTATTTGTCTGATGATAAAAAAACAAAAGAAATAAAGATTGGAGGGAATTATATTTTGATGCATGTCTCATTTTTCATTTCACATAAAATAGAGAGATAATGGTCCTAGTTCAGGACTGACAGGACTCAAACTCGCAGCTTCAGCCTTGACAGGGCAGTGCTCTAACCAATTGAACTACAATCCCGGTGAGGTCTCTGATGGCATACATATTCTTAATGTTTAAGGATCATCAATCTAGATCATTAGAAAGATCAAAACAGATGAGAAAAACATATTCACGGAGAAGAAAAAAGGACTCTTTCTCTTTATTCCTACATATTGGTCTACGTATTGGACACTTCTGAAGGTTATATCATACTCGTGGAATGATGAATTTTTGGGCTGAGTTGGATTTGAACCAGCGTAGACATATTGCAAACAAATTTATTGTCCATTCCCATTAACCGATCGGGCATCAACCTAGGAAGAATTAATTCTAGGCTTATTGATAATCTAATCCATGATCAACTTCCTTTTGTGGTACCATATCCCTAGGGGAAGTCGAATCCTCGCTGCCTCCTTGAAAGAGAGATGTCCTAAACCACTAGATGATAGTGGCATATTGGCCTGACCACCATCATACTACCATGATAGTATGAACATTTTTTTTGAATTGTCAATATAATCTAATGTAATGACTAGATCCAAATCCGAAGAGTCTTTCCTATTTTTAGGATGATACTATAGTAAGAGTAAGAATTTTCTTTTTTATATTCAAAAAATTTGGTTCAGGGTATGAATCAAATTTCATCATCACATGATTCAATAAGAATATCTTGCATTTTTTTTATGTTGATGTCAGATTGGTACACGTATTGATCAAGTCAATCTTGTTTTGATTGGTTACAAGTCATATCGGTCATCAAACAATGACTTTGCTTTCCTGAGCTCCCCTCTTTCCCAGAAAGATTCCCAGCTGGCTATAAGGACCAAAAGGTGCTTGCTAATATGCGTATGAGTGTCCAAATCCATGAGATACCGACCCTTCCTTGTACCTCAATTCCAAGCACATAGTAGGCGGGGAATTCAATGCATTTATTTTATTTATTTAATTAAATATCATTTATTTATTCAAATACAATTCTATTAAATAATAATATTAATAATATTAAATATTAATACCCAATACCCAATTACTACTAGGCAACTTCCATTTTTTGTTCTTGCATGAGTATCTATATATTTGCATATATAGATATATGCAGTAAACTCATAATTGAAGATGGCTAATTCATAAATTAAAAAAGAATAGACCCTTTTAACTCAGTGGTAGAGTAACGCCATGGTAAGGCATAAGTCATCAGTTCAAATTCAATAAAGGGCATTTTCCACTAAACTTAAGCTTAATCTTTAATCTTCATTTTTCCACAGAGAATAGAAGTTGATATCTCAAAAAGTAAAAGTAAAAGGGTAACTACTATATTATTATAATCAATTCTTATTATTGAAAGCTATAGTTACAAAGTTGAACAATTAGTAATTAATAATTGTACTGAGTATACCCTGTAGTAACATAGTAGTCCTCTTCATGTCTCATTATTCAAATTATCTTGGGACACAAAAATTATTCTAGATATCCAATCTTGATTATTAATCACAAAACTAAAGTATTCCTAATTGTTCCTATCAAACCCACCGTAGAATTTTGAATCAAAAAAAAGTAAGTGAACTGACCCATTGAATCATGACTATATCAGCTATTTTGATATTTAAATTCGATATACATTAAATTGTAGAAATAGATTTTATTTATTTCTTCTTTCCTTGGACCATGCAAAAATTTGTTAATATTTTCTCGATTTTATCTTTTTGTTACTGGATGCTCTTCCATAGGAAAAAAATCATTATTCTTTTCCACTATAGATAAATATTTTGAAAATCTCTTTTGCAATTTTTTTATTTGATTCAGAACTATATATTCTATTATTTTTTTATTGCAAAAAAGCAGTAGCGAACAAATGTAAGAAGAGAAAAGGGCTTTCATTTCCAGTTTACTATTATTTAATATTAATATTAAATTTAGGGGCAAGGAAAAAATAAGGAATTTTCTTTTTATGCCCCTTACTTAAAAGATATACTCGATGGTATGAGTCATAGGACAATTTGAGGTTCAAATTCATATTCTTATTAACTTATTTTATTAAGTTAAGATTGGGATAAGAATGGAAATAGTAAGGTCTAATCGAATCGAGCTCATGGATTTACCTAGGTTGCTATATGTTCCAATAGGAAAGAAGAATTTGTATCTTCGAAACCTATCATAAAAGGCATTGAACAATTAATTGCCAATAGACAATCAAACTATTGTATGCCCCAAAAATGATATGAGGTGTTCAGAAATGGTTGAAGTAATTGAATAGGAGGATCACTATGACTATAGCCCTTGGTAGATTTGTAAAGAAGAAAAGGATTGATTTGATATTATGGATGGTTGGTTACAGAGGGACCATTTCATTTTTGTAGGTTGGTTTGGTCTATTGCTCTTTCCTTGTGCTTATTTCGAATTATGAGGTTGGTTTACAGGTACAACTTTTGTAACGTCGTGGTATACCCATGGATTGGCCAATTCCTATTTGGAAGGTTGTAATTTCTTAACCGCTGTAGTTTCTACTCCTGTGAATTGTTTAGCGCACTCTTTATTGCTACTATGGGGTCCTGTGAGGCACAAGGAGATTTTACTCGTTGGTGTCAATTAGGCAGCCTATGGACTTTTGTTGCTTTCCATGGTGTTTTTAGACTAATAGGTTTCATGTTATGTTAATTTGAACTTGCTCGATCTGTTCAATTGCGACCTTATAATGCAATCACAATCTCTGCTCCAATTGCAATTTTTGTTTCCGTATTCTTGATTTATCCACTGGGTCAATCTGATTGGTTCTTTGCACCCAGTTTTGGCATAGCAGCTATATTTCGATTCATCCTCTTTTTCCAAGGGTTTCATAATTGGACATTGAACCCATTTCATATGATGGGAGTTGCCAGAGTATTAGGTGCCACTTTGCTATGTGCTATTCATGGCACTACCATAGAAAATACTTTGTTCGAAGATGGCAATGGTGCAAATACATTCCGTGCTTTTAACCCAACTCAAGCTGAAGAGACTTATTCAATGGTGATTGCTAATCGCTTTTGGTCCCAAATCTTTAGGGTTGCTTTTTCCAATAAATGTTGGTTACATTTATTTATGTTATTTGTACCAGTAATTGGTTTATGGATGAGTGCTCTTGGGGTAGTCGGTCTGGCTTTGAACCTACATGCCTATGATTTTGTTTCCCAAGAAATCCGTGCAGCAAAAGATCCTGAATTTGAGACTTTCTACACCAAAAATATTCTCTTAAATGAAGGAATTCATGCTTGGATGGCAGCTCAAGATCAACCTCATGAAACCTTATATTTCCTGAGGAGGTTCTACCTCATGGAAACACTCTTTCATGGAACCTTAGCTTTAGCTGGTCGTGACCAAGAAACTACAGGTTTCGCTTGGTGGGCTGCGAATGCCAAGCTTATAAATTTGTCTAGAAAACTACTTGGGGCTCACGTAGCCCATGCCAGATTAATTGTATTCTAGGCCAGAGCAATGAACCTATTTGAAGTGGCTCATTTCGTACCAAAGAAACCCATGTATGAACAAGGGTTGATTTTACTTCCGCACTTAGCTACTCTGGAATACTTCACTTAATGCTTCTGCACTCTTAGGCTTTGGCGGTATTTATCATGTACTTCTTGGACGTAAAACTCTTGAAGAATCCTTTCCATTCTTTGGTTATGTATGGAAAGATAGAAACAAAATGACTACAATTTTAGGTATTCACTTAATTTTATTAGGTATATGTGCTTTTATTATAGTACTCAAAGCTCTTTATTTTGGTGGCATATATGATACCTGGGTGCTAGGTGGAGGAGATGTAAGAAAAATTACCAACTTGACCCTTAGTCCAAGCATTATATTTGGTTATTTATTAAAATTCCCTTTTGGGGGAGATGGTTGGATTATTAGTGTGGATGATTTAGAAGACATAATTGGAGGGCATGTATGGTTAGGTTCCATTTGTATACTTGGCAAAATTTGGCATATCTTAACCAAACCCTTTGCATGGGCTTGCCCTGCATTTGTATGGTCTGGAGACTTGTCTTATAGTTTAGGTGCTTTATCTATCTTTGGTTTCATCGCTTGTTGCTTTATCTGGTTCAATAATATAGCCTATCCTAGTGAATTTTACTAACCCACCGGACCAGAAGCTTCTCAAGCTCAGGCATTTACTTTTCTAGTTAGAGACCAACTTCTTGGGGCTAATGTGGGATCCGCCCAAGGACCTTGGTTTAGATAAATATCTAATGCGGTCTCTGACCGGAGAGGTTATTTTTGGAGGGGAAACTATGCACTTTTGGGATCTCTGTGCTCCTTGGTTGGAACCTCTAAGAGGTCCAAATGGTTTGGACTTGGGTCAGCTAAAAAAACACATACAACCTTGGCAAGAATGATGTTTGGCAGAATATATGACCCATGCTCCTTTAGATTCTTTAAATTATGTTGGTGGTGTTGCTATTGAGATCAATGCAGTCAATTATGTCTCTCCTAGAAGTTAGTTGGCTACCTTTCATTTTGTTCTAGGATTCTTCCTATTTGTGGGTCATTTGTGGCATGCGGGAAGGGCCCATGTAGCTAATTAGGATTTGAAAAATGAATCGATTGTGATTCGGAACTTGTTCTTTCTATGACCTCACTTAGCTAAAATTTTTTAGCTAAGATTTTCTTATACTTATATATATTCATTATTCTTTTTTTATGTTTTGGCTCGGCTAAGTGAGATAGCCAAGCCATTCCCTTTTATGATAGTGGGCCAAAACAAATGAATAAAGAAATAAATTTATTCAACAAACAAAAACAAAAGGAGCGAGGGGGATTCGAACCCCCGATAGTTCTTTGTTCAAAACTATACTGGTTTTCAAGACCGGAGCTATCAACTAGTCAGCCATCTCTCCGATGGGTAATCTATATTTTATTACTATGAATAGAACATAACCATATGAGGTGATACACTAACTATCTAAACTGTAGAAACATCCCAGATGCGAATCTATATTTCTATGTATTTATTTATATACTGTATATATATATATATGTGTACATATACACATAATCCACTCTATCTGTTTGTGAGTAAATACTAAACTTCCCCTAACCATATGCTTAGATAAAAAAATAAATAAAATAAAGCACAATAAGTTCTAAAGAATTAATTGATTCACGATCAAATCCCTACATGCTTTTACTAAGCGAGGGATCAAATGAAATGGTATAGTTTATAGTTTATTTATTGGTAACTTGGAGGATTACAAAATGACTATTGCTTTCCAATTAGCAATTTTTTGCATTAGTATCGACTTCATCAATCTTACTGATTAGTTTACCCATTGTATTTGCTTCTTCTTATGACTAGTCAAGCGACAAAAATGTTGTATTTTCAGGTACATTATAATGGATTGGATTAGTCTTTCTAGTAGCTATCCTTAATTCTCTTATTTCTTGAACTTCTTTGGATCCAATAATGCCACTCCTTTTTTAAAAAGTATTGTGAAAGACATTAAGATTCAATCTAAAGTATCTGAATATTTGGCTCTGCGCAAGTATGATCCAGACGCATATATGATATATCATATATGCATGGACATATGCATGTATATTGGAAAGGAAGAAAATGTGGATATGGTTGAATGGTAAAATTTCTCTTTGCCAAGGAGAAGATGCGGGTTCAATCCCCACTATACGCCCATAGTGAAGTAATATACTTCTTAATAAAACTTCAATTTAAGAAAAAATTTGGTATAGTTGACTACGATAGTATCGTAGTTCTATCTTTCTCCTTTTTATCTCCCATCCAAACTACTGCGGAGAGAGGATTTGAACCCGTGACTTCAAGATTATGAGCCTTGCAAGCTACCAAACTGCTCTACTCTGACCTAAAGAACTAGGAACTAATAGACAAAGAAAGATTAGATATGCCTCTCTACCATATCTATACAAATAGAATAGTCTATTTATACAGAATGGTAAAGAGGGCCCCTCTATGATCTATGATCATAGAGATCTATACAAATACGAAACGTTATTTTTACCTTTACCAACTTGATCTTATTGCACCCGATAATAAACATTCATGAACCATTTCTCGAAGTATGTGTCTGGATAACCCAAAGTCTCGATAGTTACCTCTAGGTCTTCCAGTCAAAAAACAACGTCGATGAAGACATATAGGTGCACTATTACATGGTGGGGATTGTAATTTTCTATGAATTTCCCATTTTTCACTCAATGATAGAACTTTACTTATTTCTTTTTTTGAAGATCAATGAATCAAATAATATTTCTATTCTAGTTTCTACCGTTTCTTCCCCCTATGGATCAAACTTTTTTTTTGCCATAATGTTCAATTCCTATTATTATCAATAATAGAGTTTGGGTCTTAGATGTAAAAAAAATAGAAGAAGGTCAATCTCCCTCCCTCTCCATTGAAAGAAATGAGATTGTTGCTGATACAGTACATAAAAAAATAACTAAATTAACCAAATTTTCCAAATGTAGAGGCAATCAAGAAAGTTGCATAAGTAAATATATAACCTACAAAAAAGCAGGCTAATCCAACCAATCTTGCTTGGACAATGGAAAGAGCCACTGGCTTATCTCTCCACCAAATCAAATTAGCCAAAGGTGTGTGTTCATAAGCCCATGCTAAAGTTTCAATCAATTCTTTCCAATATCCATGCCAGGAAATTAAGAACATAAATCTAGTAGCCCAAACAAGATGTCCAAATAAAAACATCCATGCCACACACAGATAAACTATTCATACCAAAAGGATTATATCCATTGATAAGTTGTGAAGAGTTCAACCATAGATCCATTGATAAGTTGTGAAGAGTTCAACCATAGATAATCTCTTAACCATCCCATCAAATTAGTGGAGGATTCATTAAATTGTGAAGGGTTACCCTGCCATAATGTGATGTGTTTCCAATGCCAATACAAATTCACCCATCCAATGGTGTTTAACATCCAGAAAACTACCAAATAAAATGCGTCCCAACCAGAAATATCACAAGTACTACCACGTCCTGGGCCGTCGCAAGGAAAACTATAACCAAAATCCTTTTTATCTGGCATTAGCTTAGAACCACATGCTCAAAAGCACCTTTTACTAAAATCAATGCAGTTGTGTGCAAACCTAGAGCAATAGCATGATGGACCAAAAAATTTCCAGGACCTATTGTTAAGAAGAGTGAATTACTATTCTCATTAATACCATTCAACCAGCCGGGTAACCATATGTTTTGACCTACATTGAATGTTGGGCCATTCGTTGAAGATAAGAGTACATCGAACCCATATGAAGTCTTACCATGAGCAGATTGTTTCCATTGAGCAAATATGGGTTCAATCAAGATTTATTTTTCTGGAGTACCAAAAGCGAGCATGATGTCATTATGAACATAAAGTCCCAAAGTATGGAATCCCAGAAACAGGCTGGCCCAATTTAAATGAGATATGATAGCTTCTTTATGGTCTAAAATTCTTGCTAATACATTATCCTCATTCTGTTCTTGATTGTAATCTCTAATAAAGAATATAGCTCCATGAGCAAAGGCTCCCATCATGATGAATCTTTCGATGTATTGGTGATGAGTATATAACGTAGCTTGAGTAGTAAAGTCCTGTGCTATGAATGCATAAGTAGGCAGAGAGTATATGTGTTGAGCAACTAAAGAAGTAATAACCCTAAGAGGCTAGAGCAAGACCTAATTAAAAATGAATCAAATTGTTGATTGTGTCATAAAGGCCCTTATGCCCACGTCCTAATCGACCCCCCGGGGGAATATGTGCTTCTAAAGGATCTTTGATATTGTGCCCAATCCCGAAGTTAGTTCTATACATATGACTAGCAATGAGAAAAAGAAATAAAATAGCTAAATGATGATAAGCAATATTCGTCAGCCATAAACTTGGTGTTTGTGGATGGAATCCTCCAAGAAGGTTTAGAATAGCAGTTCTCGCCCCCTTGGAGGTACCAAATAAATGACTACTAGAATCAGGGTTTTGTGCATAAAGATTCCACTGACCGGTAAAAAGTGGTTCTAATCCTTGGGGATGTGGTAATATGTTTAAGAAATTATTCCATCTGATATACTCCCCCCTAGATATGGGAATAGTGACATGAACTAAATGTCCTACCCAAGCCAAGGAACTTAGTCCGAAAAGTCCTAACAAATGATGATTGAGATGAGATTCGGCATTCTTAAACCACTGAAGACATAATAGAAAAAGAGCTCCAGTATAAAGATCTTTATTGGTGCATAATCCAATTGTTTACCACCACTGATAAAGACCAGAATAAGCAATATTCATGAGGCTGATAGCACCTCCTTGAGTAAAGGCCTCTACGGCGTGTTGACCAAAATGAAGATCCCAAATTGCATAAGCAATAGGTCTTACATGTAAAAGGTCCTATATCCATAACTCCAAATTTCCTTGCCAAGCTACATGAAATAGATTTCCAGACATCCACAGAAAGATTATTGCTAACTACCCAAAGTGAGAAGCAAAAATGTTCTGATAAAGATGTTCCTTAGTAATATCATCATGACTTTCGAAGTCATGTGCAGTAGCAATACCAAACCAAATATGATGAGTGGTGGAGTCTTGAGCTAAACCTTGGAAATCTCAATGCCATAATGCCTTTCAAATCCTCCTAGCCATTATCTTGCTGCAATAATTCTTGCTAAGAAGAATGCCCATGTTGTGGCAATTCCACCTAGAAGGTAATGGGTTTCTCCTACATCGTGTCCTTGTACAATGCTCAATGATCTAGGCTGAGTAGTAGGAGCAACTTTTATTTTGTTATGAGCCCAAATGATAGATTCAATGAGTTCTTGCCAATAACCATGGCCACTGAATAGAAATATTAAACTGAAAGCCCAGACAAAATGAGCACCTAAGAAAAAAAGACCATATGCAGATAATGAAGAACCATAGGACCGAATTACCTGAGATGCCTGTGCCCATAAGAAATCCCGTAACCACCCATTAATAGTAATGGAACTTTGTGCAAAGTTTCCTCCTGTGATATGGGTTACCACTCCTTGATCTCTTATAGTGCCCCAAACATTTGACTGCATTTTCCAACTGAAATGGAAAATTACTACCAAAATTGCATTGTACATCCAGAATAGACCTAAAAAGACATGATCCCAGGTAGATACTTGACATGTTCCTCCTCTTCCAAGCCCATCACAAGGGAAATGAAAACCAAGATTTACTTTATCAAGTATCAAACGGGAGCAGTGAGCAAATAGAATGCCTTTCAGTAGTATCAATATAGTCACATGGATCATAAATGCATGAACGTGATGGACCAAAAAGTGTGGTTCCTAATGGAATAGGTAACAAAGCTACTTTGCCACCTACTACTACTAATTCATCACCTCCCCAAGTTAAGCTTGTACTTGTTGTTGCACTAGGAGTGGTTACACCTGGCACTAAAGCATGGGTGTTTTGTACCTATTGAGCAAAGATGGGTTGGAGTTGTATAGCGGTATCTGAAAACATATCTTGGGGATGCCCTAAAGCACTCATGGTATCATTATGAATATATAATCCAAAATTGTGAAACCTTAGAAATATACATGCCTAGCTAAGATGTGATATGATTGCATCACGGTGCCTAAGGGCACAATCTAATTAATCATTGTATCGAGTACTTGGATCATAATCTCTTATCATAAAAATAGTTGCATGTGCAGCAGCACCAACTATGAGACATCCGCTGATCCACATATGATGTGTGAATAGCAAAAGTTGTGTACCATAGTCAATAGCTAAGTATGGATAGGGGGCATGGAGTACATATGGTGAGCTACTACAACAATGGTTAAAGAACCTAACATAGCTAGGTTAAGAGCTAATTGAGCATGCCATGATGTTGTTAGGATTTCATAATGGACCTTATGACCCTAGCCTATAAATGGACCTTTATGGGCTTCTAAAGTGTCTTTAAGGCCATGGCCAATACCGCAGTTGGTCCTACACATATGACCGGCAATCAAGAAAAGAATTACAATTGCTAAATGATGATGTGCTATATCGCTCAACCATAGACCTCCCATTATTGGATCTAATCCTCCATGAAAACTCAGAAATTCTGCGTATTTTGACCAATTCAAGGTGAAAAAGGGGGGTTGCTCCATCGGCAAAACTGGGATAAAGTTGAATCAAAAGATCCCGATTCAAGATAAATTCATGAGGAAGTGGTATCTCTTTAGGACCAACTCCAGCATCAAGAAATTGGTTAATAGGTAAAGATACATGGATTTGGTGTCCCGCTCAAGAAAGAGACCCAAGTACTAGTAACCCTGCTAAGTGGTGATTCAACATAGATTCTACATCTTGGAACCAAGCCAATTTTGGTGCTACTTTGTGATAATGGAACCAACCAGCAAAAAAGCATTAAGGATGCAAAGACCAATGCACCAATTGCGGTACAATAGAGTTGTAATTTGCTAGTTATTCTAGATGCTCATCAAATCTGAAAAGAACCGGAGGTTATTTGTATTCCTCGGAAACCCCTGCCTACATCACCATTCAATATTTCTTGACCTACTATTGGCCAAACCACCTGCGCACTGGGTCCAATGTGAGTAGGATCACTTAGCCATGCTTCATAATTGGAAAAACAGGCACCATGGAAGTACATGCTGGTCAGCCAAAGAAAGATAATGGGGATTTGACCAAAATGAGCACTAAATACTTTTCAAGAGATCTCCTCTAAATCACTGGTATGACTATCAAAATCATGAGCATCAGCATGTAGGTTCCAGATACAAGTGGTAATATCGGAACCCTTAGTTGTTGTTCTTGAGAAATGGCCAGGTCAAGCCCATTCTTTGAAAGATGTTTTTATAGGATCCCTATCTACAATACTTTTTACTTCTGGTTCTGGCGAACAAATAATCATTAAGTCCTCCTCTTTCTAGATAACACATACAAAGAGACCTGCCAATAGTCAAATTTTTAGTGAACCTCTGAAAGATGGATATTTTATTTAATTTATGATTAGTCCCTTTTTTTTTCCTATGTCCCATCCATCTATTTAGTTTTTCACTAGAACAATTATGATATCCAAGTCGATCCGGGGCAAGTGTTCGGATCTATTATGACACAATGATTAGGTGCCTAACAGACATTTAAAATCTTGTAAAACCTTTTCTCATAAAACCCTTTCCTAGTGTGACAAAAAAACTATTTTTTGTGCAACCTAACCTAGTCTAATATATTTCTATCTGAATGCATAAATGCCCATATGTATCTTCTTCCATGGAACATAATATCTTAATTACTGTACTATATTACATGACATTAAAAATCACAAAAAAATTCATTAGAATTAACAGGATTCATTTTGATATTTATATTTAGTCATTCAAAGGTATTCTTTCCTTTATTAGATTAGTTTTCTATACCTGTATCTCCTTTATCCATATAAGATACCATACAATAATGATTTTAGAAGTAAGAGATATAATGAAATTTCTGATTGGATCTTCTCATAAGATATGTATGATCTATTTTATTTCATTAATAGGTCCAACAATCAATTGTAATGAATTACAAATTTTATTCGAATTCTAAATGCCTCATAATCTTCAACCAATTATGTGCTTCAATATAATTATTCGGGGTAAGCGCTATAGCCTATTTCCAATACTCAGCAACTTGATTGAACCAAGCTTCATCCCATTTTAATCTATACTAACTGTATTAGATTTTTAAGAAATGAACCCCCCTTAACGAAAAAAGATGAGAGAGGGGGGGGGTGTTGGTTAACCACAACTAAGCACACAAAGTTAATTAACTAAGTTTTGAACTTTAATTTTCTTGGTCAAAAATCTGTTTTATCTTTTCTCCCCCCCTTCTGAAGAATGAAGCATAGAGGTGTTTCCTTATCTCATTACATTAGATTTTTCTGAAAGGGAACTATCTCATTTTCATATATGAAATTTGTATAGAATCTCTGAAAAGGACTTTCCCTCTATAAGAAAAAAGAACTTCCTATCTTTGGGATTTGACACTACACCACTGCTCAATATCTTATACCTTAGTGGATTGACTTTATTACATAAGTTGATTACTTCCCATATATTGAAGTATAAGTAAGTAGTTCTTAACCGTATTGATCCAATAGCTTGCTAATTGATCTTTATAGTGCTTTTTCTATCAATTTGATCCTTTACCCATAGAATATAGTATATAGGTGTATCTATTTCTTCATATTTTGGTTCTTGTGAAGTCTCTTTCCTTACTATAGCTAAGAAAAATCATTTCTTTGGACGATGCATATGCAGAAAGCCTTTTTTATAGTATTTACTTTACTAGCCAATTTGATCTTTTTTTTCCTTCTTTCTATAGTGGAGATAGCCACACATAATGACAGATCACGGCCATATTAAAAGCTTGTGGTAAGAATGGATTTTGTTCTAGTTCCTAGAAATAATATTCCAAAGCCTTCATATGTTCTTTGTTACTTGTGTGTATAAGGCCTATGTTATAGAGTATATAACTTGATCATATGGATCAATTTCTAGTCACATAGCTTCATAATAATTTTGTAAAGCTTTCACATAATTTCCTTCAGATTGAGTTAACATCCATTACAGTCGTTCATTCTAATCAAAAAATCTCCATTCCAGAACCTTACGTGAGATTTTCGTTTCATATGGCTCCTCCCTTCTGTGCATAGTACTAGTAATCCATGGAATCCAAATTTGACTATTCTCATTATATTATGAATTGGAAGGGGCTAGTATTTTTACAAGAAATCTCTAGCTAGCCTCCCTGTAAGGTAAGAGGTTTTTTTTTCTTAACACCAGTCTAGTTCTATATAGAAATGGTAATTCCAACAATTTCTTTGTCCCCAACGCCCCCTATTTTCAGGAATTAGTCACTACAATGATCTAGAACGCCCCCTATTGTGTAAACCTTTTTTTGTTATTTTTGTTAGGTTCAAGTCTGATGGGAATAATATTCTACGACTAACAACTCATTTATTTTCAAACCAATCGATTTACTATCTATTATTTGATTTACTAATCCTTTATATTGGAATAAGTCAATAGTCAAATGTTTTGGCAATTCTTCATGGAGGGGCGATTCCATAGAATTTTGAATCAGAGCTTTCGATCTTTTTTTATTCTTCGTAGTAATAATATCTCTAGGCTTGCAATGATAACTTGGTATATCCACTATATGATTATTAACTGAAACATGTCTATGATTAATTAATTGCCTGGCTCCGGGAATAGTCGAAGCCATACCCAATTGAAAAAGGATGTTATCAAAATGTATCTCAAGTAGTTGGAATAAAACTTGACCTGTTGACCCTTTGGCTTTTCCAGCGATATGTACATATCTAAGTAATTGTTGTTCTGTCAAATCATAATGAAAACACAATTTTTGTTTTTCTTCTAGATGAATATGTTGTTGTGATCTTTTCCCAGAACGTGATTGGTTTTTAAGATCACTTCTAGATCTAGGCTTTTTACTAGTTAGTCCTAGTAAAGCCCCCAGATGGCATAGTTTTTTGAAACGAGGTCCTCGGTAATAAGAAATAAAAAAAAGGAGTCTTTTTTTTATTTTATTGACATTTCATTTCTTCTTATTACATTATAGAATAAATCAAAATTAAGACTGAACTAAACAAGAAACAACGTAATGCTAAAATGGATTTATTGAAGTACTACAAACAACTATTGACATACTACAAATCAAATAAAGTAGAATAAAATAAATTGGATCAATATACAGATTTTTTGTATATATAGGAAATAATGTATATACTAAGAAATTTAGACTTCATCATTGGATTTGTTCTATACAAATATAATTCCTCCATTTTGTATTTTTTGATTTCTAGTTACAAGTTATTACCACATAATAGATCCGATTGGCGACCCAACATTTGGGGAAATGGAGAAGGGGGATTGTCAATCATGGAAAAAAATAGATAGAGAAAAAGTCGGCTATCGGAGTCGAACAGATGAGCATAACAGAAATGTATAGGAATTCTATAAAGTACCTGATCTAAGTTAGCAATTAATAAATTCATAATTGAATATTAAAATACTCAAATTCATTATAATTTTAATTTAGTAAATTAATTTTAACTATCTAATAACTATCATTATAATATAAGTATTTAATAAGTACTTTATAGGTATTTAATAAGTATTTATAAGTATAATTTGATTTAGTATTATATTATGATTTTTTTTCATTAGTATTATATTATTAAATAAATTATTAAACAATTAAATATTCAAAATAATTCAATATATATTTTATATGATTAAAATAAAATATCATGACATGATATTATCAAACTTGAAATTTTGACTAGAAAAAATGGAATTATTTTTTAGAGTAGTTATAGCAAGCTATATTAATTATATTAACTACTCGATCGATTCTCAGATCAGAAAAGAATAAGAAAAGGAGAATAAAGATACAAGAATGAGGTATTCTTCTAGTTTCATTTAGAAACGTAGGAGATAAGAAAGAATGAATATCGACCATTCCAGTATTGCAAATCGTGCCGTAAAAATGAAAGAGGGGTGGGGGAGCATATATATCTGGGATATATGTATCCATATTGAATTGTAGATATATCAAGAATAGAATCAATTCTGATTGAAACAAATATAGTTTATCCAATAAAGATGAAATAATAGAGGGTGGCAAAAAATAAAATAGCATTATACACTTTTCTAATAGATATAAGAATCATTATCTAATGAATTCAATGGTTTCAAGATAAATAAAAGAAGTAGAAAGGGGGAGATGGCGAAATTGGTAGATGCTATGGACTTGATTGAATTGAACCTTGGTATGGAAACCTACTAAGTGCTAACTTCCAAATTTAGGGAAACCCTAGAATTAAAAATGGGCAATCCTGAGCCAAATCTTTACTAGAGATTTGAAAAGGTTTGGTTTATCAAAAATACTAGAATCAAAAATCGAAAAAGGATAAGTGCAGATACTCAATGGAAGATATTCTAATGAATGGAATTGATTATGTTATGTTAGTAGTTGGAATCCCTCCATCAAAATTATGAAAAGTGGAACTCTATATACCCAATACATACATACACATATTGACATATCAAATGATTAATCATGACCTGATTCCATTATATATATATATATATATGATATATATGTATATGACATTATATATGAAATGAATTAAATATATGTGATATGAAAAAAAATGCAAAGTCAATTAGGAATCTATTCAAACCAAAGTTGGAAGTTAAAGGAAGAATTGAATATTTAATGATCAAATCATTGATTCTAGAGTCTCATAGATCTTTTGAAAAATGAATTAATCAGACGACAATAAAGAGAGAGTACCATTCTATATGTCAATACTGACAATAATGAAATTTATATTAAGAAGAAAATCCGTCGACTTAAGAAATTGTGAGGGTTCAAGTCCCTCTATCCCCAAAAATCCCATTTTACTTCTTTTTTGTTTCATCAAGGATTCAAATAAAAATAAATAAATAAACTTTTGGAAGATCTAAAAAATTTAGGGACTAGGTAAGATTTAAAAATATTTTTTGGTTATTGACATAGATACAAATACTCTACTGTAGTGGAATGATGCGCAAAAAATGGTCGGGATAGCTCAGTTGGTAGAGTAGAGGACTAAAAATCCTTGTGTCACCAGTTCAAGTCTGGTTCCTAACATCCCAATACTATATCTAAAATAAATAAGTTGGCTAAAAAGTTTCAAAAATCTACAAGAGTTGAAGGATAGCAATAGGCAAGATGCATTCAAACACAGTACAAATAAAATTCGATCCCTTTTCATTTTTTTTTTCATATTTCTATTCTATTTCTTCACTCCTACTTATGTTACTTTACTAAGTGCTGTGTGAGGTACAAGGTTTATGTTGTGGAACTTTTTTTATTCATCTTATTTATAGTTTCTGCTCATATGAGATATCTTACAAATGAAATTATGAGATATCTTACAAAAAGCCTTTTTTTATTTTAGCCCTTCCATAATATGAATTGGAGTCTGGTTACTTTGTTTTATTTAGAACATAATGTAAAAATATTCTTGATTTGACTTAAATGAAGTCTGGAGTCCTGTCATAGAAGTGAACATAAGTTTCTTATCATTCAATAAGCATCTTGTATTTCATAGAAATTGGGGGTAATATAATCTTTACGTAGGGGCCAGCCTATCCAACTTTCTGGCATCAAGATATGTTTAAGACATGGATGATTATTCCCGCTCTTGAAAATCCTCACTTTTCCAAATCCAGAAAACAAACGGGGTCCTAGGATTATTCCTAGATACAAATACTTTTATGCATATCTCTTCTGCTTTATCTATACCATATTCTATTCTCATAAGATGATATACACTAGCTAAAAAATATGCATGGTGCTACATCATAGGCACACTGGGAAAGTAAATAATTGTAACCATATATATATGAAATAATAGCAATGGAGTCCCAATCCTCTATTTTTATTTGTAAAGTCTCTATCCCTTGATAGTTGAAGCCCAAGGATCTATGAACAAGCTCATGCTTGACTAGCCAATCAGATAAATGACCCTACATCTTCTTGATTTCTCCCATATTTATTTGTACTTGTACAAGTATTTCTCAATTTAGAATGAAAATTTTGAAAGATTGACTTGCTCTTTCTCATTTTGCACAAGAAACCCTACCTAATTCACTAATTCGTAGGAAGATACTGAATTTTGAGATTTGCAAAATCTTTCAGAAGGTATTTTTGAAGTATATGATGATTGATAGAACAATCCTTGATCGTAATTTCCAATATGAGTACTGTGTCGAACATAAAACATATGATTAGTAGTAAAACATTGATTTTCCCATTGAGATATAGTTCTATCTTCAGGGAGTTCTCGAGATATCTTCTTATGAAGTTTTGTTATAGCATCTATAACTACCTTTGGTTTAGGGGGGCAGCCCAGCAAATAGACATCCACAGGAATTAGCTTATCGACTCCCCAAATAGTACTAAACATTCCTCCTGTAATAGTACAGGATCCCATAGCAATAACATATTTTGGTTCAGGCATTTGCTCATATAATCTCACTAAAGAAGGAGCCATTTTCATTATTACTATCCTGGCTGTTAAAATTAGGTCTGCTTGCTCAGGACTCGATCTTGGTACCAATCCATAATGATCAAAATCGAATTGCAAGCCCATTAATGAAGCAAATTCAATGAAACAACAACTAGTACCATAGAGAAGCAGCCATAAATTGGAGAGTCTTGACCAATTTGAAAGATCATTCGATGTAGTTGAAATAACTGAATTGTGGGTCATTTGGTCAAGTAACAAAAACTCAATCAAATTCATAACTATCTCAATTGTAATCCTTTTTTGTATTTTGATTGTCTGAATATTTAGCTAAAACCATTCTAATGATCCTTTTTGCCATGCATAAACTAACCCAACAAGTGGGATAAACACAAAAATGAAAGCTTTTATAAATACAAATACACCCAATACATTGAAACTCATTGCCCATGGATAAAGAAACACTGTTTCAACATCAAAAACAACAAAAACTAGAGCAAACATGTAATAGTGGATTTGGAATTGTAACAAGCATCCCCCATAGGTTCTATACCCGATTCATAACTAGAGAACTTCTCTGGTCCTTTACTAATCGAGGTTAAAACTCCAAAAATTAGAAATGCCAAGATAGGAATAATGCTTGATATTATCAGAAATGCCCAGAAAATATCATATTCATGAAGCAAAAACATAAATGTACTCCTATCAATCTAGAATATGTTGAATTATTTGATTCTGGATTGGGATCATCAATTCATCTATAGAATTTCTTAGTCGAAACAAGAATTGATTTTGATCGAATCAAACTACATAGCTTAGAGGTTGTTTGTTGTACGATAGGCATGTCTTGTTTAAAGATTCATCCAATGGAGTACCGCTTAGCATTTCTAATGAAATAGTAAACACTAATAAACTAAGAAAAACTAATAAATAGAACTATAATATTATTTATTATTATAATATAAGGATTATTAAGGTATAAGGATTACAAGAACAATGAATATCTATTATCAATAAATATATAGAATCACACATTATTGAATGATTCGACAAATTAAATCCCAATCCAACTCGTAGCATAGAATATAGTTAAAGAGAGGCCGATACATTTAGGGCCGATTCATTATCTTTGAAATAATCAATTCAATGGAGGTTCTGAAAAAAAGCAATTAGTCAAGGGACTTCTACAAATACAAGACTAAGAATAGGTCTCAATCCATGTGACTTAGGATTAAATTTGGTTGGGTTAGGTTAGAGTTTGTAGAAAGGATCGATCATGTCATTATTTTCACTTCATAAATTGACTGGGATTGAGTATACCAGAAAATCAAATATATCACTAACTCTTTAATCGTGGACAAGAAAAGAAATTAATCCATGAGGATTAATAAAAATAAATAAATATGGCCATCTTAGGTTATGCTATATTTGACAAATACCAATAGGATCTGTTAGAGTGGATTATTTTTTTCTTGTCCCTATACATACATAACTACGTAATACTTTTATTTCTATAGATCAACTGATCGGTCAATCTGTCCAAAAATAAAATAAGGAGATGAAAACTATTATAAGCTCAAATAGAATATCTATACAAAAATACAATCTATTAGGGCTATACGGATTCAAACAGTAGACCTTCTCGATAAAACAGATCAAACTTATTATTATATTATCAAAATGATTCGAACTGTTTCAAAGACACAACATGCATTTTGTTGCATTGGGCTCTTTCATCAATTGATGTAAAGATAAGTTAGTCCACCATATTTTTTCTTCACAGGAAGATAAAAAAATAATAAGATGGCTCCATGTGCTCTAATTCATATTCATTATTTGAATTATGATTTAGGAGCAATACCAAAGTCTCTCAAAGAAGGATTACTTTGACTTACGTCTCCCTCCAGCCTATATCAACCTAAGTTAAATGGAGTTTCTATTGCTCCTCTGCAAGAGTCAAATATGAGACTTCATACACCTTAAAGTTCATAGGATGAAAAGAGATGATTTTGAGGTCCTTATACTCATTATGCCTAGCATTGAATATGGATTGGGTATTTACCCTATCAATTATCAAATCAACAGTAGGTTTTCTATTTGGCACTTAAGTTTGCTCTAAATCTAAATCAGACTGAATCAAACAAAATAAAATATATGTCAGGCTATTGTTCTCTTGTTCCTCAAATCTATGGAGTAAGCATCTATTTTTCATCTCAATAAGATCAATTATGTTTATTTTATAATTGGCTTCTTTTGAAAAGTATTGGCGCACATGTAAACAAGGTGCTCTACCTAACTGAGCTATAGCCCTTGCCCTTGTCATAGATATCTTAACATATGGATAATTTCTTGTCAAGATGGACAGTCCACGATCCCACATCGTATGATAGCTTTGCGATTGGTTTACTATTTTAACAAATTGGAATTGCTTAGAAATACTATTCTATCTATAATCCTCAGAGTGATCATCTTTTGTGGTGATAAATGACCTACTTAACTCAGTGGTTAGAGTATTGCTTTCATATGGCAGGAGTCATTGGTTCAAATCGAATAGTAGGTAGAACATATTAAATACCAGAGTGGAGTAAATGGTATCTAAAGTCAATGGTATCTAATAAGCTTTTCTACCCATCTTCTTTTTTTTGGTTTCATTGTATTAGATTAGACTTGATTGTGTCCAATTGGTGGAATCAAAATGTAATAATTCTTTTGAAGATTTTGATGTATTTTGTTGACTAGAAGGAAATAACATTGATAGCCTCTACTCGTGTCCTAGCTCATCGAGAGCTAGATTCACCTCAATTGCTTGTCTTTTACCCTCAGCTCTACTCAAGTTAGCTTTAGCTATTTCAAGAGCTTGTTGAGCTTCTTGCGGATCAATGTCAGTACTCATCTTTGCATCATTTCCTAAAATGGTGATCTCATTATTACCTATTCTAGCGAAACCGCAGATCAGAGCCACTGTTAACCATTGGTTATTGAGGCATATTCTCAAAAGACCTATATCCACGGCCGTGGCAATAGAAGCATGGTTTCGTAATACACCAATTTTCCCACTATTAGTACATAAAATTGTTTCTTTTACTTCTAAATCCAAAATAATTTGATTAGGAGTCAATAGACAAAAATTTAAGGTCATTTCTGGCTCTCCACTTCTAAGTTTATAGCTTTCGTGGTAGCTTCATCGATGTTACCTACCAAATAAAAGACCTGTTCAGGAAGACTATCTAATTCTCAAGAAAGGATGAGTTGAAACCCCCTAATTGTTTCTATGAGACCAACATATTTACCCTGAGAACCAGTAAATACTTTTGCCATGAAGAAGGGTTGTGATAAGAAATGCTCAATTTTTTGCGCTCTTACTACAGTTAACCGATCCTTTTCGGATAATTCATCCAACCCCAGGATAGCTATAATGTCCTGAAGTTCTTTGTGACATTGTGAAGCTTGCTTAACATTTTGTGCAGTTGCATAATGTTCCTCGCTAATGATCGAGGCTATAACATAGTTGACGTTGAATCTAAAGGATCTACTACTGGATAAATAACCTTGGCAACTAATCCTCTTGATAGTACGGTAGTAGCGTCTAAATGTGCAAATGTCATGGCAAGAGCTGGGTGGGTCAAATCGTCCACAGGTACATAAATTGCTTGGATTGAAGTTATAGATCCCTCTTTAGTAGAAGTAATTCTTTCTTGCAAAGAACCCATTTATGTACTAAGGGTGGGTTGATAACCCACTGTAGAAGGCATTCTACCCAATAAGGCAGATACTTCTGACCCTCCTTGGATTAAATGAAAGATATTGTCAATGAATAGAAGCATGTCTTGTTCATTAACATCCCGAAAATATTCCACCATGGTTATGGTAGTCAAACCAACTCTCATACGAGCTCCCGGTGGTTCCTTCATTTGATCATAAACTAGAGCTACTTTGGATTCTGCAATATTTTTTTATTAATCACTTTAGATTCTTTCATTTCCATGTAGAGATCATTTCCTTCATGAGTACATTCACCTACTCCGCCAAATACAGATACACCTCCATGAGCTTTGGCAATGTTGTTGATCAATTCCATGATGAGTACTATTTTACCCACACCAGCTGCCCCAAATAGCCCAATTTTTCCCCCACGATGATAAGGAGCTAAAAGATCCACCACTTTAATCCCTATTTCAAAAATTGATAATTTCGTATCTAGTTGTATAAAAGCGGGCACAGATCTATGAATAGGAGATGTTGTGCCAGTATCCACAAGACCTAAATTATCAACGGGTTCCCCAAGAACATTGAAAATTAGTCTGAGAGTAGCTCCGCCAACTAGAACACTTAGAGGAGTTCCTGTGTCAATCACTTCCATTCCTCTCATCAGACCATCTGCAGCACTCAAAGCTATAGCTCTAACTTGATTATTTCCTAATAATTATTGTACCTCACAAGTCACATTAATTTGTTGACCAGTAGTATCTCGACTTTGAACTACCAAAGCATTATAAATATTAGGCATCTTTCCTGGGGGAAAAGTGACATCCAATATTGGGCCAATAATTTGGGCGGTGCGTCCTAAGTTTTTTTCTTCAAGTGTAGGAACCATAGGACCAGAAGTAGTAAGATTGATTTTCATAATCATAATAAAGTGAAATATGTCAAAATTCCTTTGGAATAGTATCCACTAAAAGAAAATGTCCGATAGGAAGTTGATCGGCTAATTGAATAAGAAATAAATCGAAGTTAGCACTGGATTTAGTTGGTATCATCCAAAGGAATTCAATTCCATTGTTTACTCATTGAATTATTCAATTTTCAAGTTCAACCAATCCTTTTGTTTTAGTATTTTTAATACAAAGTAGATGAATAGGAATCATGAGTAAGTTAAGTGTGTTTCATTTTTCTATCATTATAGAAAATACCATCCCTATTAGATTATATTATCTATGGAATTCCAACCTGAACTCCATTTAGGATTTATTATTTTGATCTCATTGTTCATTATTTTTTGCATATACATTTCTATCTATTCTTGTTTTATACCTTTTCCTTGTTTTATACCTTTTCATGGATGAATTATGGCTATTTTCACATCCTAGGATTTACATATACAACATATATCACTGTCAAGAGTGTTTTATTAATTAATATTTATATATTTAATTGCAAATAAGAAGAGGATCAACTCAATTATAAACTGTTAAAACAAGGATTGGCATGTGCCATATATAGCAAAGAGTATACAATAATGATGTATTTGGTGAATCAAATACATTACATAGTTTAATAACCAACCATTTTCTAATTAGTTGATAATATTAGTTGAATTTTTTGAAATATTTTTCTTAAGGGTTTCATTCACATCTAATCCATATCGAGCAAACCTTATCGTTGTGAGAATTCTTAATTCATGAGTTGTAAGGAGGGACTTATGTCACCACAAATAGAGACTAAAGCAAGTGTTGGATTCAAAGCTGGTGTTAAAGATTATAAATTGACTTATTATACTCCTGACTATGAAACCAAAGATACTGACATCTTGGTAGCATTTAGAGTAAGTCCTCAACCTGGGGTTTCACCCAAAGAAGCAGGAGCTGCAGTAGTTGCCGAATCTTCCACTGGTACATGGACAACTGTGTGGACTGATGGACTTACTAGTCTTGATCATTACAAAGGATGATGCTACCACATCGAGGGCGTTGTTGGGGAGGAAAACCAATATATTGCTTATGTAGCTTATCCTTTAGACCTTTTTGAAGAAGGTTCTATTACTAACATGTTTACTTCCATTATAGGTAATGTATTTGGTTTCAAAGCCTTACGAGCCCTATGTCTAGAGGATTTACAAATTCCTCCTTCTTATTCTAAAACTTTCCAAGGCCCGCATCATGGTATCCAAGTTGAAAGAGATAAGTTGAACAAGTATGGCCATCCCCTATTAGGATGCACTATTAAACCAAAATTGGGGTTATCCGCAAAGAACTATGGCAGAGCCATTTATCAATGTTTATGTGGTGGACTTGATTTTACCAAGGATGATGAAAATGTGAATTCCCAACCATTTATGCATTGGAGAGACAATTTCTTATTTTGTACTAAAGCAATTTATAAAGCATAGCCAAAATAGACGAAATCAAGGGACATTACTTGAATGCTACTGCAGGTACATGGGAAGAAATGATCATAAGGGCTGTATGTGCAAGAAAATTTGGAGTTTCTATCATAATGCATGATTACTTAATAGGGGGATTCACTGCAAATACTAGCTTGGCTCATTATTGTCACGATAACGGCCTACTACTTCACATCCATCACGCAATGCATGCAGTTATTGATAGACAAAAAAATCATGGTATGCATTTTCGTGTACTAGCTAAAGCATTACGTATGTCTGGTGGATATCATATTCACACTGGTATAGTAGTAGGTAAATTGGAAGGGGAACTTGAGATGACTTTGGGTTTTGTTGATTTATTACGTGATGATTGTATTGAAAAAGACCGAAGTCACGGTATTTTTTCACTTAAGATTGGGTCTCTATGCCGGGTGTTCTGCATGTGGCTTCAGAGGGTATTCATATTTGGCATATGCCTACCTTGACCGAAATCTTTGGGGATGATTCTATACTATAGTTCAGTGGAGGAACTTTAGGGCACCCTTGAGGAAATGCACCTAGTGCAGTAGCTAATCGGGTGGTTTTGGAAGTGTGTGTACAAGCTCATAATGACGGGACATGACTTTGCTCATGAAGGTAATAAAATTATCTGTGAAGCTAGCAAATGGAGTTTTGAGCTAGCCACTGCTTGTGAAGTATGGAAGGAGATCAAATTCGAATTTGCACCAGTAGATACAACAGACTAGTAGATATGTCAGATGACGATAAAGAGAAAAATAATTTAGTAATTTCTATTTGTTCTCCTAATTTTAATTAACCTCAGCCCAATATTTTACTATAAAGGATTGAGCCAAATAAAATGGAATATCCTATAAATCCTATATATTATGTATTTGCATATATCTTTGATATCTACAAACCTTACTATACTATATAGAAGATGCAAATACAAAAGACTAAACAACTCAATACTTCTATCATTAGATCCATAATGAATTCTCATAATTAATTCTATGAATCCTTGGATTGGTGGATTTTTAGATTCCACAATTTTATTTCAAACCATAAATCAAGCCAAGCCAAGAGGCAAGGGCTTCCTCGACCTATCCTCTAATATAATATTGTCTTTTTCATTCTATGTTAGAATAGAAACTTATTATTTGATTATATGATATGAAATGATACGAGAATAACTTCTTCACTTTGTAGGAAGAAACAATTCTATCTTTCGATGAAAGATTTGCCTGTACATGACATGAGAGAAACTTCTTTTTATATTTCTAATTCAAGAAAAGATTCTATCAATATATATATATATTAGAAAGAAGTGATACCTCGAATTTACCAAAAAAAAAGAATAATTTCTTTCAATACTCACTCGTTGTTGGTTAACAGTTAACAATCCTAATGATGGAATCCATATGCTTCATTTTTCTAGAAAATCAACCAATGAAATAGTAAAATGTAAAATGATTATCATCGAATGACTATTCCTTTATTGTATTTTCATAAAATGGGGGGGCAGGAAGACTCTAAGGAGAAATGGTAGTCCAATTTGATATTGTCTAATAAGAGGTTAGAAGATAGGTATGGGCTAAGTAAATCAACGGATAGTCTTGATGGTATTGGGCATACCCTTGGAAGTGAAGACCCCATTCTAAATGATATGGAGAAAAACATTCTTCTTAGTTGGAGTGATAGTAGCAGTTATAGTTATAGTTTCAGTAATGTTAATTATTTATTGGAGATCAGGAATATTTTTGGTTTGATCTCTGATAACACTTTGTTAGTTAGGGATAGTAATGACGATAGTTATTATGTATATTTTGATATTGAAAATTAGATTTTTGAGATTGATAATAAGAATAATAGTTCTTTTTCTGAGTGAACTAGAAAGTTTTTTTTATAGTTATTTGAATAGTGGGTCTAAAAGTAAGAATAACTACTATGTCGGTTACATTTATAGTATTATTTGGACTGTAAATATAAGTGTAAGTAGTAGTGAAAGTGGGAGATCTAGTATAAGTACTAGTAGTAATGGCAACAATTTCAATATAAAAGAAAGATCTAACGATTTTGATATAAACAAAAAATACAAAGATGGGTTCAATGTGAAAATTGTTATGGATTAAATTATAAAAAATAATTTTAAGTCAAAAATGCATATTTGTGAACACTGTGGATATCATTTGAAAATGAGTAGCTCAGATAGAATTGAACTTTCAATTGATCCGGGAACTTGGAATCCTATGGATGAAGCTATGGTTTCTATGGACCCTATAGAATTTCATTCAGAGGAGGAACCCTATATAGATCATATCGATTCTAATCAGAGAAAGATAGGTTTAATTGAAGTTGTTCAAACAGGCATAAGTCAACTAAATGGTATTCTTGTGACAATTGGAGTTATGGATGTTGAGTTCATGGGAGGTAGTATGGGATCCGTAGTGGGGGAGAAAATCACCCGTTTGATCGAGTATGTTACTAATAAATCTCTACCTATCATTATTGTGTGTGCTTCTGGAGGAGCACACATGCAAGAAGGAAGTTTGAGCTTGATGCAAATGGCAAAAGTCTCTGCTACCTCATATAATTATCAATCAAATAAAAAGTTATTCTATGTATCAATCCTTACATCTCCTACAACTGGTAGAGTGACAACAAGTTTTGGTATGTTGGGAAATGTCATTATTGCTGAACCTAATGCCCACATTGCATTTGCAGGTAAAAAAGTAATTGAACAAACATTGAATAAGACAATACCTGATGGTTTACAAGCGGCTGAATATTTATTCCATAAGGGCTTGTTTGACCTAATCATACCACATAATCCTTTAAAAGGTGTTCTGAGTGAGTTATTTCAACTTCACGGTTTCCTTCCTTTGAATTAAAATACAAAAAAGAATAGTAACTTAATTTAGTTTTCTATTAGACCCCTTGCACTTATTAACTAGTTAATATTAGTTATAATAGATATAGTTATCATAAGACCTCTTTATATTTATAAGAGGTACAAATAGTAATCATGGTACTCATTCTATGATAGATCTTAACTTACCCTCTTTTTTTTGTGCCCTTAGTAGGCCTAGTATTTTTGGCCATTGCAATGGCCTCTTTGTCTCTTTATGTCCAAAGACATAAAATTGTCTAGATCCGATGGAACCAAATCTCATCAATTTATTTGAACACTGACTAAATTATAATACAGATATTTATTTAGTGTAATATGGTAGAATATGTGGCTTTTTCCGAACCTAAATGTTGTTATGTACGTAGATAGATAATATCTACATAAAAGTTAACGTATCTGACTAATTACTACTAATGCTTTAATGCTGCATTTCGTATCCAAATAGTGCTAGTTGATGAGAGTTACTTCAACATCAAGAAAAGTAAAGTTAATTTTGGGTTATTCCCTCAATTCCAATTGAATGCAACTGTATCTAATATAGTAAGTATGAACTGGTGATCAGAACATAAATGGATAGAACTTATAACTGAGTCTCGAAAGACAAGTAATTTTTGCTGGGCTTGTATCCTTTTTTTAGGTTCACTAGGATTCTCAGTGGTTGGAACTTCCAGTTATCTTGGTAGAAATCTGATATCTGTATTTTCATCCCAGCAAATCCTTTTTTTCCACAAGGGATTGTGATGTCTTTCTATGGCATCACAGGACTATTCATTAGCTCTTATTTCTGGTGCTCAATTTTGTGGGATGTTGGTAGTGGTTATGACCGATTCGATACAAAACAAAAAATAGTGTGTATTTTTCGTTGGGGATTTCCTAGAATAAATAGCCGCATTTTCTTTCGCTTCCTTATAGAGATATCCAATCAATCAGAATGGAAGTTAAAGAAGGTCTTTATACTCCTCGTGTCCTTTATATGGAAATCTGAGGTCAAGGAGCCATTCCCTTGACTCATACTAATGAGAATTTTACTCCATGGGAAATTGAACAAAAAGCTGCCAAATTGGCCTATTTCTTGTGTGTACCAATTGAAGTACTTTGAAAAATAAACTGAAAAAAAAAATTTTCAGCATGAATAAAAGAACTTGCTAACCCCTTTTATATAATTGAAGCTTCTTTAGAATGCCCATTCGAGCAAAACGTGTTATATTCTATGTTCCTATTCCGTTGGTGCAGCAGCCCATAGAATAAAACCAAAAGTAGAGAAACTATATGGGGTAACTATAAAAAATTGAAGAAGAAGAAATTTTTTGTATACCAAAACTATTTTTTATGTATACAGAATTCAACTTAATTCTTATATTTATACTAGTCAAAAAGTCTAACCCTCATTAAGTTAAGTGTGGATTTATCAAATATATCCGAAATTTTTTCGCAACAAAAAATTCGTTAGTTCAAGATTGAGATATTTGAAAATACTATATTGATTCTTTTTTTATATTCCTAATAGATCCAAGGATTAAATAGATTTAAGGATTAAATCTTGACACAAAATGGAAAGAAATAGATCCACAACCTTGTTTTTTATATAACTCGTACTTTGGAAAAATATTAGATAGAGTCAAAGATTGAAGCAACTTCATTACCAATTTCACAGATAAAAAAATGAAAAAAAAAAGAAAGCATTGATTTCCTTCCCATATTTTGTATCTTTAGTATTATTGCCCTGGTGGGTCTCTCTCTCATTTAAGAAAAGTTTGGAACCTTGGATTACTAATTGGTGGAATAGCAGGCAATCCGAAACCTTTTTGAATGCTATTCAAGAGAAAAACATTTTAGAAAAAGTCATAAAATTTGAAGAACTATTCCTCTTGGATGAAATGATAAAAGAGTATCAAGAGATACATATACAAGAGCTTCATTTAGGAATACACAAGGAAACAATAGAATTGGTCAAAACACATGATGAATATCATCTCCATCTCATTTTGCATTTCTTTGCAAATGTAATCTATTTTGTTATTCTAAGTGGTTATTTTTTCCTGGGTAATAAAGAACTTGTCATTCTTAATTCTTTGGTTCCGGAATTATTCTATAACTTATGTGACACAATGAAGGCTTTTTTGATTCTTTTAATTACTGATTTATGGATCGGATTTCACTCAACCCATGGTTGGGAACTAATGATTGGTTCAGTCTACAATGATTTTGGATTGGCCCATAATGATCAAATTATATCTGGTCTTGTTTCCACTTTTTCACTTATTCTAGGTACAATTGTGAAATATTGGATCTTCCATTATTTAAATCGTGTATCTCCTTCACTTGTAGTTATTTATCATTCAATGCATGAATGATGAACAAATTAATGAATGAAGATGAAGAACTCATTTGGTTTCATAATATCAATTAAATGAGAATTTTTTTTGTGTATAAAGAAAGCATTTTCCATTTTACTTATTCTTTTTTATTTCTACTTGTTCAAGGTATTTGTGCCATACTATACTCTATTCCAGTATAATTATTCCAGTACAATAGCAGACCTCGAGGTAGGGAACTATACTAGACTAGCTACCTATCTAATTTATTTATTGTAAAAATTTCACAATTAATGATTGGACCATGCAAAATTGAAATATTTTTCTTGGGTAAAAGAACAGATGACTCAATCCATTTTTGTATTGATCATGATATATGTAATAAATTGAGCATCTCTTTCAAATGCATATCCCATTTTTGCACAACAAGTTTATGAAAATCCACGAGAAGCAATTGGACGAATTGTATGTACCAATTGCCATTTAGCTAACGAGCCCGTGGATATTGAAGTTCTGTAAGCAGTGCTTCCTGATACTGTATTTGAAGCAGTTGTTCGAATCCCTTATGATATGCAACTGAAACAAGTTCTTGCTAATGGTAAAAAAGGGGCTTTGAATGTGGGGGATTTTCTTATTTTACCTGAGGGATTCAAAGCAGCCCCTCCTGATCAAATTTCTCCTGAGGTGAAAGAAAAGATGGGAAATCTGTCTTTTCAGAATTATCATCCGAATAAAAAAAATATTCTTGTAATAGGTCCGGTTCCTAGTCAGAAATATAGTGAAATCATCTTTCCTATTCTTTCTCCCAACCCAGCTACGAAAAAAGACATTCACTTCTTAAAATATCCCATATATGTAGGTGGGAACAAAGGGAGGGGTCAGATTTATCTTGATGGAAGTAAAAGTAATAATACGGTCTATAATGCTACACCATCGAGTATAGTAAGCAGAATAATACGTAAAGAAAAAGGGGGATATGAAATAACCAAAGTTGATGCATCGGACGGACATCAAGTGGTTGATATTATACCTTCGAGACCAGGCTTCTTGTTTCGGAGGGTGAATTCATCAAGCTTGATCAACCATTAACAAGTAATCCCAATGTAGGGGGCTTTGGTCAAGGAGATGTAGAAATAGTGCTTCAAGATCTATTATGTGCTCAAGGTCTTTTATTCATCTTATCATATGTTATTTGGCACAAATTTTTTTGGTTCTTAAAAAGAAACAATTTGAAAAGGTTCAATTGTACGAAATGAATTTCTAGATCTAGAGATTCCTTAACATTAAATTGTTAAAAATAGTTTATACTATTTTTCATGATGTCTAGAATCAATTACTTGTATCCCATTCCTAGTCATGGACAATAAAATGCAAACAAATAAAAAGAAAGAAAATACAGGGCAAGGACGGGATACATGAAAGAAATACTTCTAGGAGGGGTTGCTAGTCTTCTTAATCTTCACAAGAAAAAGTATTTTCCACAATTATTCAATTAACTTAAGTATTAAATATTAATAGAATAAATAGTTCTAAATAAAAAAATTTTAAGATTAAGAAATAAAGTTTTGTCATTTCTAGAATTTGATTATGTTGATTGGATTATTTTCCAATTGTATATTATGGAATAGATCAAAATCTCGCCTGAAAAAGTAAGAACTCAGAGGGTTTAGACCCCTCTGAGTTCTTACTTTTTCATGTCTAAAGTCCAATTCATCTGATCACTACAGAGATGAACCCAACCAAGAATATGAACCATAAAAGAAAATACCTATTGAACCTATCACAAGAATGCTAGTTACAATACCTATCAGCCAAAGAGGAATCCTTCCAGTAGTATCGGCCACTTTTTCGCCCTTTCTTCCACATTTTATCAAGCGGTCATGCTAGAGACAAAAATAGTCATGGATAGTTATGAGGATGGTATCCTTTCGAATAGGATAAGAGAATTCCTACTATTCTCTTTCTCTCAATTGAAGAAATAATTGGAAAATAAAATAGAAAGTACAAAAATGAGTAATAAACCCCAGTATAGACTAGTACAATTCAACTCAACATTTTGCTCATTCGGATTTGATTGTGTCATAGTTCTATCATTCAAATTAGGTTTATCGTTGGATGAACTGCATTGCTGATATTGAACCCAACAAAGAAATAGTAGGTACTGCAAGTCCATGAATAGCCAACCATCGCATTGTAAAAATTGGATAGGTTTGATCTATATGCTCATGGGGGGCCTCCTAAAAGGATCTACTAAATTCATTGAGTTGTTCCAAAGAATCAAAATAACCAATTATTAATGGAATGCCCTGTTGGCTCTCTGTGAAATATTCATTTGGTCAAGGACTTCCGAACACATCATAAGCTAAACCCGTACTTACAAATAACCAACCCGCAATGAATAGGGAAGGTATAGTAATACTATGAATGACCCAGTATCGAATACTGGTAATAATATCTGCAAAAGGACATTCTCCCATGCTTCCAGACATGCTGAGCTGCACAAATTCTTGTACAGTCAAAAAGAGGAATTGATTTCATGAAAGATGGGATCAGTAAATAGAAAACTACTGATATTTTATTTGATTTTTGTTTGCGAGATCATCAATTTTGTACCAAAGGTGTATTTTGAGTATACTGAATCGGTATAGCTATCCTTTGTCCGACATAGCAACGTTGTATCCCCAAATGCTATAGAATTGCTTTCTTCTATTTTTTTTTGTATATGGATAATTGTATGTTATCCAATAGACCAATAAAATAAAAAATTCCTTATAATATAAGGTTTCCATTATTGACTTCATAATAGAAAATAAAGATCTTGGTAAAGGTGTGAGTCAATGGATTTTATAATTCATGAAAGATGAAAGATATTATCATATTCGCACAATTCAATTATATTATATGTGAAATAGAAAACTTTTTTTTATTTTATTAGGGTATAGGGTTAAAAGTTTTTTGTTTGAATCCTTTTATTTCAATTCAAGTAATTGGTTGGTCATACAATAAATATACAATAATATAGTACTAGTGTATTATTTGATGAAAAAAGAACAAAAAAAAAGGTTTTAGGATAGATTGCAAGAAACCTTTTTCTTCTTATTCGAAATCAAAATATAATATTATGGGCAATTAACTAATAACTAAGCTTTACTATATTGAATCCAATGAATTAATGAATTCAGAATTCAAATAAGTAAGTTGAGTTTAAAAAAAAAAGTAAAGGTAATATCAGGCCGTTCACTCCAAACAAAATAGACTTACTCCTATTGAAAAAGAATAGAAATGATCAAAATTGAAATTATTTGCAAACCTAACCTAATTCCCTTTCCTTTATTTGATTTTGGAATCAAGTTACACAACACACACAATTCTTATTACTATACTCAACCCAGGAATTGAAGAATGAACCTCTTCTCTTGATTCGGAATCACAAGATCGGTCGGTGTTACTGCCGATGACTTGATTTTATTCTACCTATATGAATGGCTGTATCTTTTTTAGAGTCATCAGTCCATTCATAATGACTGATGAATCAAGAACTTTCAATTAGAACTAATTCTGTCAATAGTGTTTTTTCTTACTGTCATATTCGGGAAAAAGAGAAACTTAGGTAAGTCTTTTATCAACCTATGTAGCAAAAAAAATCTAACTAATTTCGTTTTTTCATGCTTATTATAACTAGTTATTTCGGTTTTCTGTTGGCTGCTTCAACTATAACCTCGGTTCTATTGATTAGTTTGAACAAGATGCGACTTATTTGAAATTGAGTGACCAATTCATTAAATATTTCTTCGGAATTGTGCGGGTATTGTATGATTCCCTTCCACGTCAATTGCCAGTTCTTAGTCATTGAGATTCATGGATAATTCAGATTAATATTTAGAGATAGATCTTACTTTTATTTCCTCAAAACAAACAAAAAAAAAAATCGAAATGATTGAAATTTTTCTATTTGGAATCGTCTTAGGTCTAATTCCTATTACTTTGGCAGGATTATTCGTAACAGCATATTTACAATACAGACGTGGTGATCAATTGGACCTTTAATTGAGTAATATTAATTTTTTGATTCACCTCCCACAATGCAAAGAGGAGTTCAAATTGAAATTGTAATTCAATTTCATTTTATTAAGTTATTTTATTATAATTCACAATTCAGCATCAGATAAACAAAATCACGCCCTGTAGGATTTGAACCTACGACATCAGGTTTTGGAGACCCGCGTTCTACCAAACTGAACTAAGAGCGCTTTCTTAGGTAGGGATGATAGGATTTGAACATGTGACATTTTGTACCCAAAACAAACATGCTACCAAGCTGCGCTACATCCCTTTATTGTTGTACAGTATCATTGTACAAAATCCTTGTCTTGTTTTCTACTTGTTTTCTTTCATCTTCATATATTCATATAATAAAATAAAAGAGTTATATACATATGAGAAACTAACATATTAAAAAAAATGAATACAAATGATCTTGAACTACAGCATTTGAATATATATGTATTACAATAATATAAAGAAGGAGGATTTTCAATGTGAGATATAAAAACATATCTCTCCACGGTTCATGTGCTAACTACTCTATGGTTTGGGTCTTTAGCGAGTCTCTTGATAGAAATTAATTGTTTATTCCTGGATGCTTTGTTATTTCCCTTTTCTCATTCTAGTTATTGATAAAAGATACTTAAATGAAATACTGAGCTTAGGATAGTAGGATGCTAATTCGAAAGAAATTGTATCACTTAATTGTTACTCGATTAATATTAATTACAAAAATAGTGATCACTTAATTGTATCACTTAATTGCATTTTTAGTTAGTAACTTCTATTGAATTTTTTTTGGTTTTTTTTCTTCAGTTCAGATCAAAAATAGTGGAATTTAAGTCGATCCAAAATCCAAAAATGGAGGTTCATGGCCAAGAATAAAGATATCTGAATTAGAGTTACCTTGGAATGTACTAGTTGTGGCCGAAATAGTATTAATAAGGAATTGCCAGGTATTTCTAGATATATTACTCAAAAGAGTCAACAGAATACACCCAATCGATTAGGGTTAAGAAAATTTTGTCGCTATTGTCGCACGCATACAATTCATGGCGAAATAAAGAGATAGAGGAAAAACTTAACGTATATACAACACAATTATTATATAGTATATATATAAATCAAATACTATTCTATCGGATCTAAAATAAAATGAATAAAGAGAATTTTTGAGATAAGGAATAATCCATGGATAAATCCAAGCAACTTTTTCGTAAATCCAAGTGATCTTTTCGTAGGTGTTTTCCCCCAATTGAATCAGGGGATTGAATTGATTATAGAAATATGAGTTTAATTAGTCGATTTATTAGTGAACAAGGAAAAATATTATCTAGACATATTAGCAGATTAACTTTGAAACAACAATGATTAATTACTATTGCTATAAAACAAGCTCATATTTTATCTTTGTTACCTTTTCTTAATAATGAGCAACAATTTGAAAGAGCTGAGTTGATCCCTATAACTACTGATCCTAGAACCAGAAATAAATAGACATGTCCTTCAATTGACTCAAAACTCTCAAGCTCAAATTGATGTTTTGTTAAAGAAAAACCTAGGATTCTGATTTGATTGTTGTGTTATAAGAAAAAAAAGGAAGGGGAAATCTTTTTTTTATTGAAACATTTTGTTTATTTTATAAGTAGAAGTATTTGAATTTATTTTTCTTTTGTCTTCCCAAAGTTCATTCTCCGGGGAATTTTGTTTCAATCATTCATTCATGTAGATTACTTTACAATCTCTTTCTTTTATTTTATTTGAGAGATCTTATTGGCATGTAAAGACAATTCTTATTTGATATAGCTATTTGCGCAAGTATTTTACGATTAAGAAGTAATTGCCTCTTGTGCAAATTGTGTTTGAATTGACTATAACTATAGGATACCAAATTCTCATGAGTTACTACATTTATATGAGTGATCCACAAATGATGAAAATCCGTCTTTTGCCTATCTCGATCTTGATGAGAGGAAACCAAGGCTCTTATTTTCTATTGAGTAGCTGTTCGAATAAGTCTTGAATGAGCCCCTCTAAAAGTTGATGCAAATAAATGAATTTTTGTTCAACATCTTTGAGCTATATATCCTCGTCTAACTCTGGTCATTGAATCAAATTAAACTTTAATGAATAACTAATTGATTTCTCTTCTTTTAGTCATTCTTTTTCTTCCCTCTTCCATTTGATTAATAACAAAGTGGATTATTCTGGTATATAAAAAAAGAAATTCCCATGGTTTTTGCTACTACGACCTTCCCAACCATGATTTTTTATTCCTTCCAGACATTTGAGCTGAAAATACTCAATTCTACTGACACTAAAAAAATAGTGGGTTTTGTCCTTTCTATGGTTACTTCTTTAATTAAACAATGAGGTCCTTTCTATACACTGGAGCCTCCTTTGTTATTTAATCAAATGTTATTCTTGACTTGTATAGTTCATATCCTTTGGCTCTACCCATCAATTATATAGCAATATGTCTTTTCCCAAAAAGAACTATTTATATAGTGATAGTATTTTATTATGAAAATTGGCTAGGTATAGGTAGCTGACCCTCTTAGTCCATTCTTTCAAGAATAAGAGCAGAATTGATTTTCTTATCTTAATAGTATTTCCTCCGCTTAATGGATAACCATTTGCTACCAATGGAGAATTGCCTCTTATCTCAAATCAAATCCATTTGCACTAATGGAAACCAAAAATTCTATATACCATATTGGTATATAGATAGATCCTCATTTTTAGATAGTAGATGGCCTTCTTCCAATCTATCCATTCTATTCATTGGTACTGATCATTAATACTAGAAAAATTTTCTCATTTCTTTCTTCGAGCTCATGATCTGAACGAGTCACACATACACCCTAGTACATGTTCCTTGACACTGAGGACACCCTCGAAGAGTGGGGGATTTTGTGACATTTTTGATTGGCTATCTTGTGTTTCTAATAAGTTGTTTAATAGTTGGCATATCATATATATGTATATCTAGAATAAGAATAGCTTGGTTTAGATCAATCTTAACTAGATCATTGATGATTATGAATCATTTCTATTTAATGTCAAATCAAAGAAAATGTGAATTATGTTTTTGAAATGGATTTACACAAAATCACTAGTATTTGTATTTTCTACCACTACAAGATCAACAATGCCATGAGCTTAGGCTTCTGTTGTTGACATAAAACATCTCTTTCCATGTCTTCGGAAATAACCCATAAGGGATTACCGGTCTTTGTACATAAACCTTTGTGAGTGTTTCGTGAAGTTTCAATAGTTCTTTTGCTTCCAAGATAAATTCCCCAGCTTGTGCCTCATAAAAAGAACTAGCGGGTTGGTGAATCATAACCCTGATGATACTAATATAACATTATAAGGGGTTCTTCTATTTTGCATGGTTGGTCTAAAGCTAAAATAAGGGATAAAAAATAAGAAGAAGAAAAAAATAGAATTGAAAATCATACATGCATTTTTGTGCATTGCATATGGCTCTATAATGGAATTGAATTTACCGCCCCCCTTCTCTCGAAGGATGAAGGAAATATAATCCATCAAATCTAGATCATTGAATGATCCATTTACCTACTTTCCTTTCATAGGAGTAAAAAAAAACTACTATGATGGCTTTGTTGCTTTCTATATTTATCTTGTCTATGATTTAGCAATCCCAAAGTTTATTTCGAATACGATCAAATAGGGAAAAAAAATGATCATTTTTTTAATTTTCATACTCTTTCTTTCCTAAGATGAATATTGGAAAAAAGGAGACTTTTGGTTTGGAATAACAAAATGACTTCTAACGCTGAAATGTACTCCCAACACGTAAGATCAAATAGAAAATAACCCTTGTTTCATACTACTATTTTGATACAAAACCTCATGTTATGAAAAAACAAGAATGATTTGTTCATATCAAACTTGAGATGCCATGCTATTATTACTTAGAATTCATATTTGATATGGCGAAGGCATAGTTTTTTCTATTTTGCAAAGAACAAACTCATTGGTGCCAAGCATGAGGGAATGCTATACATTTGGTAATTTCTCCTCTGACTAGAATTAAAGATCCCATTGAAGCAGCTAATCCCATGCATATTGTATGCACATCGGGTGACACAAATTGCATAGTATCATAAATGGCCATTCTTGGGATTACCCATCCACCAAGAGAGTTTATAAACAAATAAAGATCCCTAGAAGCATCTTCTATACTGAGATATACCATGGGACCAACAAGTTGATTTGAGACCTCATTATCAACCTCTTGTGCCAAAAATAGTAATCTTTCTTGATAAAGTCAATTGATTAGGACAAAATTCTATCCCCCAGAAATTGTACATGCACCTTTGGATGCATACGGTTCAAAAAAATTGCAAAAAAAAAAAACAATGTATTGATTTTAGTCCTATTTCTTCCTTTTGTAATAGTTTTTTTAGGTTTGCCTTTTTTAAAAAAATTTTCAAAAATAGATTTTGTTTTGGCATCCATACCATACTAAAAGAAGAAAAATAAAAGAATTTACTGAACTTCTTGAACTAACCTCTCAGAAATATATTATTTTATCAGGATTCAAATCACGATGTTGTTTTCTTATTCTTGAAAAGGTCTTTTCAATTCTCTTAGGTTCATATCCTACTCTGAGTAAAGATCTGTCTGAATTCTATTTGTACATAATATAGGGCAAATAATCTCAGTACCACTTTTTTTGGAATTCGTTTGTTTCATGCTTTAGCATTACTTGCCTTCCCACAAACTATTCCACGTATTCATCATACTATTCCATTGATTGGCAGTTTTACTTTGTACTAGTTAAATTTAAGTACAAGAATCATTTATGATATAAGTGGTAATTGTACATATATTACCAATTTGGTATTTTCTTTTCTGAACAGAGCTTGGATATTTTATCGGTCTAAATCAACCATAAATTCTTCTCATTGATAATATATGGATATGGATCCCCAATATAAATATAAATTAATTGGTTTAATTACACTTCAGGCTCCAAATAATTGACAGTTCAATCAATATTTCTTGGGCGAAGTAGAGGATATCTCGATCGAGGGAGAGAATGGGGTAAATCCCATATGACCCAATATGCCTGACAAGTCACACTATACATCAACCCAAAATGCATCTTCCTCTCCAGGACTCTGAAAAGGTACTTTTGGAACACCATTAGGCATTAAATTTTAGAAAAAAAATAAGCACTATACTTCAGTTTAATATGGAAACGTAACAAGGGGTTTATTATCTTCGTCATCTTTTTTTTTTGTTTAGCCTATTTTATTTTCCATAAATTGGAAGCTAAAACATAGTGAATAAAAAAAATTTTAATGAAAGGATCGATCACTCGAATAATAAACAAGTATCTATGCATTCATTCCCAAAAACAAAAATAGGAAAAATTTTCCCATTGCGTATTAGTACTCATATGGTATAGAATAGATCTGCTTCTCTTTGTTCTTATGAACAAACTTGTTCTCTTATTTCCAACAAAATGTAATAAATAGTAATCCTTTCTCATGCAGAATCTACTGACAGGTACATCATAGTATAGTCTTTTCAATGCGATAAAGTTACATAATGTCTACTTATCTTTGATAAAGAGAGGTATTTCCATGGGTTTACCTCGATATCATGTTCATACTATCATATTGAATGATCCTGATCGATAACTTTCTGTTCACATAATGCATACAGCTCTAGTTTCTAGTTGGTCCAGTTCGATAACTCTATACGAATTAGCGGTTTTTGATCCCTCTGACCCCGTTCTTGATCCAATGTGGAGACAGGGTATGTTTGTTATACCCTTCATGACTCATTTAGGAATAAGCAATTCATGGGATGGTTGGAGTATTTCAGGAGTAACTATAACAAATCTGGGTATTTGGAGTTATGAAGGTGTGGCAGGGGCACATATTGTGTTTTCTGGCTTGTGCTTGTTGGCAGCTATCTGGCATTGGGTGTATTGGGACCTATAAATATTCTGTGATGAACGTATGGGAAAACCCTCTTTGGATTTACCAAAAATCATTGGAATTCATTTATTTCTATCAGCGTTGACTTGCTTTGGCTTTGGCGCATTTCATATAACAGGATTGTACAATCCTGGAATATGGGTGTCTGATCCTTATGGACTACCTAGAAAAGTACAATCTGTAAATGCAGCGTGAGGTGTGGAAGGTTTTGATCCTTTTGTTCCAGGAGGAATAGCCTCTCATCATATTGCGCCGGGTACATTGGGCATATTGGCAGGTCTATTCCATCTTAGTGTTCATCTGCCTCAACGTCTATACAAAGGATTACGTATGGGCAACATTGAAACTGTACTTTCCAGTAGTATTGTTGCTGTTTTTTTTGCAGCTTTCATAGTTGCTGGAACTATGTGGTATGGTTCAGCAACTATCCCAATCAAATTATTTGGGCCCACTCATTATCAGTGGGATGAGGGATATTTCCAGCAAGAAATATATTGAAGAGTTGGGGTTGGACTACCTGAAAATCTGAGTTTATCAGAAACTTGGTCTAAAATTCCCAAAAAATTAGCTTTTTATGATTATATTGGTAATAATCCGGCAAAAGTGGGATTATTCAGAGCTGGTTCAATGGAAAATGGGGATGGAATAGCTGTTGGATCGTTAGGACACCCGATCTTTAGAGATAAAGATGGACATGAGCTTTTTGTACATTATATGCCTACATTTTTTGAAATGTTTCCAGTAGCTTTGGTAGATATAGACGAAATTGTTAGAGTCAGCATTCCTTTTAGAAGAGCAGAATCCAAATATAGTGTCAAACAACTTGGTGTAACTATTGAGTTTTATGGTGGTGAACTCAATGGGGTCAGTTATAGTGATCCCACTACTGTGAGAAAAAATATGCTAGACGTGCCCAATTAGGTGAAATTTTTGAATTAGACCGAGCTACTTTGAAATCTGATGGCATTTTTTGTAGTAGTCCAAGGGGTTGGTTCACTTTTGGGCATGCGTCATTTGCTCTACTCTTCTTCTTCGGACACATTTGGCATGGTGCTAGAACCTTGTTCAGAGATGTTTTTGCTAGTATTGATCCAGATTTGGATGCTCAAGTTGAATTTGGAGCATTCCAAAAACTTGGAGATCCAACAACACGGAGACAAGCAGTCTGATACAATGTTGTTCTGGGATCTTCTGTTTATACATATATATATATATTCTATTTGATATAGTGTACTGAAGAAATTTGCACTTTTTCATCATTCTTTCTTTGATTCTTTCCTTTTGTAAATGATCCCCCTCTCAAAAAAAAATAAAAATAACATAGCTGTGGAAGCTATAATTATAAATTACAATCGAATTTATGGAAGCATTGGTTTATACATTTCTCTTAGTCTCGACTTTAGGGATAATTTTTTTCATATCTTTTTTCAAGAACCACCTAAGGTTCTGACGAAAAAAATGAAATGATTTTTCCTTATCTTAATTGAAGTAATGAGCCTCCAAATATAAATATAGGAGGCTCATTACTTCAATTAGTCCCCGTGTTCTTCGAATGGATCTCTTAGTTGGTGAGAAGGTTGGCCAAAGGTGGTATATAAGGCATACCCAGTAAAGCTTATAGGTAAACCAGATATGAAGATAGCTACTAGGGTTGTTTCTATTTTTAGATAATTTCAAGATCACAATGGATCTACAATAAGATTGTTCAATCGTTTATTTACAACTACAACAGAATGGTATACAAAGTCAATAGACTTTAACCAATGATTAAATAAGGTTTATGGCTACACAAATTGTTGAGGATAATTCTAGATCTGGGCCAAGACAAACTATTGTAGGGGATTTATTAAAACCGTTGAGTTTGAAATATGGTAAACTAGCTCTAGGCTGGGGTACTACACCACTTATGGGCTTGGTAATGGCTTTATTTGTGGTATTCCTTTCTATTATTTTGGAAATTTATAATTCTTCTATTTTATTAGATGAAATTTCAATGAGTTAAGTTTTATAAGAACTATGAAGTCATAGGTTTTCAATCAAAAAAATTACTTAAAACTCATATTTATAGATTATTTTGGTAGTTAGATTGTGGAATTTATTTGTTTTTGTATTTTTGGAATATGAGTGTGTGACTTTTTATAATTGATCCTATTGGTAATACAAAGAATGAGTCTATCATCTTTATCAAGATGATTCTACCCCATTGGATATTATTTGATTTATTTTAGTATCTTGAGCATGGAATATATAGAATAAAATAAATCAAGAAAAGAAATATTTGAGCTATGATTCATGCCCACTATTTAGACTTTGCGATCGGACTAAAAAAAAAGGTATTTCTGAGAAATCAAACGATTTTTCTTTCTTCAAACTTATTTTGACGGAAATATAGCTGTCTCTATAGATTTTCTTGAGTTATTACATCTATTCATTAGATTATTACATCTATTCATTAAATAAGTGATGATCAAAGGGTTCTTACTCAAAAAGCTTTTGTGTTTAGCTTAGAGCTTTATTAAATATATCATCATGGTTATAGTATGAATCTGAAGTTTCAATTGATTCATGGGGTCTCAACAAGAAAATTCCTATTAAATTCCTATTAATATTAATGAATATTAAAACAAGAAACAAGAGTCAAATAACAAATAAAAAAATAGGGAAGAGAAGATTCAAGAGTCCTATCACGATCAACATAAAAAAAGAGGGCCGAGCCAACTTGATTTGGCATTATAATCACAAAGAAGAAATTTAGGATTTTTGTTATTTCATATCTTCGAGACAAATCGCATCAAGCGGCTATGAAGGTTTGAGCTTTTTATTACTATTATGTTGAAAATCAGTATTTGTGTATTTCTATTTGAGCAGTATGAGATGAAATTCTCATATACAGTTCTCAGAGGGGGAGTCTCCTATCTCAATAAAGTATATGATTGGTTCGAGGAACGTCTCGAGATTCAGGTGATTGCAAATGATATAACTAGTAAATATGTTCCTCCCCATGTTAACATATTTTATTGTCTAGGGGGATCACACATTTCGTGTGATGGTTCTAATGATGATCCTTCACGTATTTCATGTGTATCTCACAGGTGGATTTAAAAAACCCCAGGAATTAACTTGAGTTATAGGAGTGGTTCTGGCTATATTAACTACATGTTTTGGTATAACTGGTTACTCTTTACCCCGGGATCAAATTGGTTATTGGGCCGTAAAAATTGTGACGGGTGTGCCTGAAGCTATTCCTATAATAGGATCGCCTGTGGTAGAGTTATTACGTGGAAGTGCTAGTGTGGGCCAATCCACTTTGACTCATTTTTATAGTTTACACACTTATGTATTGCCTCTCCTTACTGCTGTATTTATGCTAATGCACTTTCCAATAATATGTAAGCAAGGTATTTCAGGTCCTTTATAGAAAAAGAAAATACAGATCATAGATATTTGTAATTGATGATATATCATTTCGAGAAGGAAAATAGTATTTCATTGCTACAAATATGGGTTATTAAAAAAAAAGAGACATATTGTTTGGATAATTCTCTTCAACTCCAAAATATTGTATTTCTTATTTTATACAAATAGTTGAAGTGCAATTTCTGAAGAGAAGATGGATTATGGGAGTGTGTGACTTGAACTATTGATTGGGCCATGTAGATATATGATATTTTCTGCCACGTTAGAATTCACAACCAAATGTGTTTTTATATCCAACCACCATGTAAGTCTCTTATGTAGCAAAGGATAGGCTGGCTCATTTGCAAAGAATTTTTTCTATGATCATACCAGAATCATGTCATACATAAATAGGCTCTGCAAGATCTTGAAAATAGAGAATAAGTGATATGGCACAATTTTCTATCTATTTCACTTACTTATTTCTTATTTATAGTATACAAATGCATTCATTTCCTTTGCATCGATCTTGATCTATGATACTATCGGAGTGCAATAAAGGATCTAAAGAAAAATAGAGGCTGGACTTTATTAGATTAGTAACAAGTAAATACCATTATATGTAAGAGAATTGAGATGTTGTAGGATAAACACCAACCAAAAAAATGAGACAATCCAAAAAGCAATTAATAATGATCAAAGATCAAATTAGTAAGCCTACTTGGATATTGAGCATTTACCTCTAAGAACTAAATTCTTTGCAATGAATAGTTTTGCAACTTGCATTTAATAAATCTTTTTTTCTATAGTATATAGACTCTTATTCTTATATAGAGTCATTATAATTCTATACTGTGTGGATATATATGAAATATATATTTCATATAAATCTATTCCTATCATTCCTTTTTTCTCAAGTCGAATGATGAAAAATTATCATGTCTGATTCTTTCAGGGGATGGATCTATAAGAATTCATCTATCCCAATAACAAAGAAACTAGACTTGAATGATCCTGTATTGAGAGCTAAATTGGCTAAAGGGATGGGGCATAATTATTATGGAGAACCCGCATGGCCCAATGATCTTTTATATATTTTTCCAGTAGTAATTCTAGGTATTATTGCATGTAATGTAGGCTTAGCGGTTCTCGAACCATCAATGATTGGTGAACCGGTGGATCCATTTGCAACTCCTTTGGAAATATTACCCGAATGGTACTTCTTTCTCGTATTTCAAATACCTTGCACAATACCCAATAAGTTACTGGGTGTTCTTTTAATGGTTTCGGTACCAATGGGATTATTGACAATACCATTTTTGGAAAATGTTAATAAATTCCAAAATCCATTTCGTCGTCCCGTATAATAGTCTTTTTGGTTGGTACCATAGTATCTCTTTGGTTAGGTATTAGAGCAACATTACCTATTGATAAATCTTTAACTTTAGGTCTATTATCAAATTGATTCAATCACGAAATACCACAATCCTAGGTATCTAAGGAATAGTCACTTCAAAGTGACTATTCCTTCGATACCTTAATTTTGTTTATTATGATCCATTTTGTAAAAATATGGATTGTGTCGAAGATGACAAATTCAATTTCTTTTTTCTTTCGAAAAATAAGATGAAATAATTCCAATGAATTTCAAATTCAAACTTTTCCTTTTCTTAGTTCTTAGGTAAATCAACTGCGAAATGCTTTTGTAGAGTGTCCAATATCTGTTTTACATCTTCTATGCAAAAATATTCAATTTTTATAAGATCTTCTTGACTCTTACTCAAAAGGTCCAATAATGTATGTATATTGGACCTTTTGAGACAATTATATGTCTTGGAAGGCAATTCTGATTGGTCAATAAAAATAGATTTCAATGGAATTCCCTTTTTGTTTTTCTTTAGATTATTTAATCTATCTTGAAAGGTAAAAGGGGATAAAGTAAACTTGTTTTTATGTTCCTTGAAATGAGTGTCTTCTTCCTCTATATGTAGAAAAGGAAGAAATAAATCAATCAAATTATGAGAAGCTTCATAAAGTGCTTCTTTAGGAGTTAAACTTCCATTTGTCCATATTTCTAGAAATAGTATCTCCTATTTTTCATTCCCATTACCATAATAATAAATACTATGATTTGTATTTTGAACAGGGATGAATACAGCATCTATCGGATAACTTCAATCTTGAGAGTTATTTATAGATTTCATACGATATCCACAATCTCTCTTGATTTGTAATCCAATGCACAAATCAATCGGTTCTATCAAGTTAGCTATACACTGTGTCGTGTCAACTATTTCCACTGAAGGTGGTGAGATGATACCTTGAGTGGTTACATACCTAGGACCCCTAACACAAATGGATGCATCTCAAATTCCATAGAGATTACTTCTCAATACAATTTCTTTCAAATTGAGTAAAATTTCATGTACTGATTCTTCAATACCTACTATTGTAGAATATTCATGTGATACGTCCTCAAATTTTGCACTTGTGATACATGTTCCTTCTATTTCTCAAAGTAAAGTCCTTCACATGGCAATATCAATTGTATCAGCCTGACCTTTCCTAAGCAGGGAGAGAATGAAATGACCATAATAAAGATGTTTACTGTCTACTCTTGATTCAACACACTTCCACTGTGGTGTTCGAGTGGATTCTGATACTCCCCTTCGAACCATACTAATATTCTAATTTGATCAAGTCATTGAATCATTTATTTCCCTTGATAGTTGTTTAATTCTTATTTCTACACACATCTTTTTTTAGGAGGTCGACATCCATTATGTGGCATAGGTGTTACATCATGTATGAAACTTAATAGTATACCACTTCTACGAATGGTTCGTAATGCCGCATCACTTATGAGACCAAGACCTTTTATCATAACTTCTGCTCGTTGCATACCCTGATCAATTATTGTATGAATAGCATTCACTGCTGCTGCTTGAGCAGCATAGGGTCTTCCTCTTCTGTACCTTTGAATCTAGAAGTACCCACAGACACCCAAGAAACCACTCGACCACGTACATATGTAACAGTTACAATGGTATTGTTGAAACTTGCTTGAACATGAATAACTCCTTTTGGTATTCTACATCCATTCTTGCGTGAACCAATATGTCCATTCCTACAAGAACCAACTTTTTGTATAGGTTTTGTCATATTTTATTATCTATCTCCTAAATAGGAGTCAAAGATATATAGAAATATATCTAGATATCCATTTCATATTTAAAAAAATGGATACCCTATTTTTATTTTTACATTACAAGGATCCCCTCTCCACTTTAGTTTAGAATTAGAAAGTTTTTTTTTAAGATTAAAGATTATCCTATCCCTATCTCTGTTTATGTTTTGGATTTAAACAAATCACCATAATTCGTCCATGTCTATGGATCAGTTGACACTTTTCACAAATTTTACAAACAGAAGTTCTTATTTTCATATTTCTCATTCCTTTATTCCTGAATCTACTTCTTGGAAGGAAAAAATAAGTCTCTTGAATTTTTTAACTTAACAAACAAGGATTATTTAAAAAATCACTTAATCGTTCGACTCCTTGTTATGAAGTCTATAAATTATATGTCCCTTTGGTTTAATCATAATGACTTATTTCAATTTTGACTCTATCTCCAGGTAGTATCCATATAAAACTACGCTGGATTCTCCTTGAAACATAACCTAAAATTAGATCTTCATTATCTAAACGTACCAAGAACATACCGTTGGGAAGTGATTCAGTAATTAAGCCTTCATGAATCAATTTTTGTTCTTTCATTCTAGGTAACCCCCTTTAAGTATCAATGAGATAAAATTAGGATACTGGAGGAGGATCACCATATATAACACAAAATTTCTCCTCCAATTCTTTTTAGTCGAGCTTCTCGATCTGTCATTATATCTTGAGAACTAGAAAGAATTAAAATCCCTATTCCACCTAAAATCTTAGGAATTCATTGATAGTTGGAATAGATTCATAGACCAGGTCAGCTGATATGCTTTAAAATAGTTCTATATACTTTGTTTCTAGTTCTTCTATGTCGCAAGGTTAAAACCAAGAAAATTTTTTGACTTTCTTGATCTTGATGTTTTCGAATGTTTTCAATAAAACCTTCTCATAAAAGTATTTTAACAATGTTTTTGGTGATATTAGTAGATGCTATTCGAACCCTTCCCTTTTTATCCATGTCAGCATTTCTTATAGAAGTTATTATATCGACAACAGTATCCCTACCCATGACGAACTCAAATTATTCTTGTCTTCCAATTTGGATATAATCAACATGTTTTATTATTATTTTATTATTTATTTTTCTTTACTATTTTTTATTCAAAGTATATGCGTGAGACATAATCTACTAATAATTTAATAATGAATTGCTCCATTTTTGGTACCCAACTAGTAGTTCCATCTACTAGTATTTAGTATTTATAATACCTTGGGAGCTAGTGAAACTATTTTAGTAAAATTAAACTATCTCAATTCTCGGGGAATCGCACCAAAAACTCGAGTTCCTTTTGGATTTCCTTCTTGATCAATGACAATCACAGCATTGTCATCATATTGTATTATCATACCGTTGTCAAGTTTGAGTTCTTTACACATACGTACAATTACAGCTCTAATTATTTCTGATCTTTCTAGAGGCATATTGGGCATTGCTTCCTTGATTACAGCAACAATAACATTGCCAATATGAGCAGACCGGCCCCTATGATTTGAACAGACATCAATTCTTGAGCTCCACTATTATCTGCTACATTTAAAAGGATTTGGGGTTGAATCATATGTTTTTTCTTTTTTAATTTGCTATTTCAATGTAGAAAAGAATGAAAAAAAAATTGTCTGTCCAAAAATATAGAAATCTTTTGTTGTTTGTTTTTTCATCCACAATATTCAATATAATAAATAGTGCTTTCGTTTAGTTTAGTTCTATGTTCCTATCCTGAAATAACAAATTGAGTTCATATAAGCATTTTGTACACAGCTATTTCAGTAGCAGCCCTAGCTAGAGTTTCAGATACTCCTCCCATTTCATAAAGTATTCAACCTAATTTAACAACAGATACCCAATATTTGGGAGATCCTTTTCCTGAACCCATACGTGTTTCTATGGGTCTTACTGTAATAGGTTTGTCGAGAAATATGAGTATCCATATTTTTCCACCACGATGCACATATCGTGTCATTGCTCTTTGCCTTGCTTCTATTTATCTGGCTGTGATCCAAGAGGGTTCAAGCGCCTGAAGAGCATATCTACCAAAACTAATATAATTGCCTCAACAAGATATTCCCCTCATTCTTCCTCTATGTTGTTTACGAAATCTGGTTCTTTTGGGGTTATAGTTGATGGTTCTTTGTTTTTTCATTCCATCCCTACTGCGGAACCCGACATGAGAGTTTCTTCTCATCCAGCTCCTCATGAATGAAACAATTCATTCAATAGTATTAAACAAATAGTATTATATAAAATAATATAATAAAATATTTATATATGTATTTTATAATATAACATATAATAAATAATGCACTAAATCACTAAACTAAGTAATGTGTTTGATATTGAATTTGTTTAACTATCTGTATATACAATCAAGATACAAAGCTAGATTTACATATTTATCTATAAATCTAGATAGAGATATAGGTATTTTTTTGTTTTATAATTATAACTATAACGATTATAATGAATCTTTTTTTTTTATTCTTATCAAACTATGCCAAACAAAAAATATTGTAATTCAAAAAATAAATGTTTCGCGGGGGAATATTGACTCTTTCTCATTCGTAGGTTGTTCAATCCATAACTTCTTAGAATAAATCAATTTGTTCTTGGTTCGTTCCACCATCCGGCTCAATGAATCATTAGGATTCTATTTAAAACTAATACTAATCCTATGTAGTCACAGGTTCCACCTTTCCTATAGCTTTTCGATTAATGGTATGAACTCTACAATGGAGCTCTCAACAAAAATTTGTTTCCGAGTCAATCTTCTCAGTTTCTATTAACTTTGGGCTCTTTATTATCTTACACATTATAGTATTGTATTAATTTTTAGAGTATTAATTTTTTATATTATTATATTTTTATATACTATTATATTGAATTTTATATTCAGTATTGATGCTTTATCACATTGCCTTTCTATAAGATATGAGATAATTTATAGATCATACATATTGTAATCATATATCATTGGTTTTTTTGCTTTCTCTTTTGATCATCTTTCATTTATCCACATCTCCTTATTTGTGTTTTACAACTCATAATTAGATATTTTATGTTATGGGAGAAATTTTAGTTGCTACAACTATATGATCGATCCAGTCATATAGTGACTATTTCTTGGGATCTCAAAAATGCAAAGCAATAAGTTGGTTTTTTTTATATATTATATATAGTTATTAAGTTTAGAGTGGGGTTCAACAATCTATGGAATCCTAAGCCAACTCTAAATTTTAAACTTACTTTAAAGGAGTCCCACACTAAGCATAGCAATTTTACTCTAAAAAAATGGTCAATCAAATTTTTATTCAACCCTATAGAATTAGAGAATTAGAATCAAATTGCTATTTTTGTTTGATATTTCATAAATGAAAGAACCAGTTAATAAATGAAAGAACAAATTTGTTTCTATTGCTAGACACTAGTCAGAACCAGAATGAGAAAACAAATAAAGAAAGGTCCATTAGTCCTCATTTACAAATATCCAAATTTTAACGCCTAATGCTCCATAGATAGTTTGAATTGTATAGGAACAATGATCAATTTTAGCACGAATTGTTTGTAGAGGAACCGTCCCTTCTCTGATCCATTAGACAAGTGCAATTTCTTTTTTGTTGATATGCCCTATGAATTGCACTTGAATTTCTTTTGTGTCCATTTGTTCAGTTAATTCAATCATCTTTTTCATTGCCTTTCAAAATGAAACTCTATTTTTTAATTGTAAAGCTATATATTCTGCAAGAATATTAGGTTGTCTATAAGGTTTTTCAACTTTTGTGAGAGTAATGTTGATTCTTGGGTTTTGAAATGAATCTCCTTTTGTAGATTTATCTGTAATTCTGCAATTCCTTGCGTTCAGCCTTCTATTAACAAATTGGGGAATCCAATATATATTATTATCTGGATCAAATCGATTCTTTTTTTAATTCCTATACATGCAATTTCTGCGAAACCTGAGGGTATTCTCTTTTTTTTTGTACATAGTTCTTGATACAATTCCATATTTTTTTACATGTTCTTATAGGCCCATAGAAAAATTTTTTGGCTTGCACAACCAAAAAGAATGATGACATTGGGTTGTACCAAGTCTGAAACCAAGTGGATTTATTTTTTGTCCCATATTTTTTTCTAAATATAAATCTAAGATTTATTGCAATTTAGAAATGACTTTGATTTATTTTTCAATACAATTATTATATGACAAGTAGGTCTTTTTAAAGGATATTGAGTCCTTGAGCTCTAGGTCTTAACCATTTTAGAATAGCACCTCCATTGACTTCGGCTTTACTAATAAATTAATCAGCTTTATTCATGTTCATATTATAATTTGCGTTTGCTGCTGCGGAATAAAGAAATTTTAAAATGAAAAAGATGCTCAATAAGGTATGAGTTCCAGTATCATAAGTGCTTCTTCATAGGAACGCTCTCGAATCTGGTCAATTATTCTTCAAGCTTTGAAAACAAACATATGTATATATTGGGCTAAAACCTTAACTTCTGTACTTGAAGTCGAGTTCTTTATCTTTATCAGAAGACTATCTCCTACCAATGAATGATAACTACTTTTTCTACTTTACTAAAATAGAAAATAAAAATGAAAAAATTAATGATGAGATTTATTATCATTTCTCACATGTCTTGTGAAAGTCAGAGTAGGGGCAAATTATCCCAATTTGTGACCTACCATCTGATTTGTTATATAAATAGGTAGATGTTCTTTTTCATTATGAATGATGATTGTATGTCCAATCATTGTTGGTATAATGGTAGATGCTCGAGACCAAGTTACTATTATTTCTTTCTCCTCCCTCATGTGGAGTTTTTCCATTTTTACCGATAAATGATTAGCTACAAAAAGAATTTTTTTTACTGAACATGTCACAATGAATTATTCCTTTATTTTTACATTTTAAACTATGTTCAATATCTCGATCTAATAAGGTAAGAATAAATACAATAATGATGAATGAAAAAAAAGGGAAAATCCTTTAGCTAGATAAGGGGCGGATGTAGCCAAGTGGATCAAGGCAGTGGATTGTGAATCCACCATGTGTGGGTTCAATTCCCGTCGTTCGCCCATCACATTATTGCAAATTCCAAAAATTTGATTTTCACTATTCCTATTTATGGCAACGAAGAATAAAACTATCACTATATTTTTTTCCTTTTCCTACTTCTTCTTCCAAGCGCAAGATAACCCCAAGGGGTTGTAGGTTTTTTTTACCAATAGGGGCTCTTCCTTCACCACCCCCATGGGGGTGGTCTACAGGGTTCATAACTCCTCTTACTACAGGGCCCTTACCTAGCCAATACTCAAATCCACCTCTACCCAAACTTTTTTCGTTCACCCCAACATTACCCACTTATCCAACTATTGCTAAGCGGTTTTTGGATATTAAATGGACCTCCCTAGATGGTAATCTTAATGTGGCTGATTTACTCTCTTTTGCAATCAGTCTTGCTACAGTACCTGCTGCTCTAGCTAATTGTCCACCCTTTCCAAATGTGATTTCTATGTTATGTATGGCTGTGCCTAAGGGCATATCGATTGAAGTAGATTCTTATTTTTTATCAATAAAAACCCCTTCCCGAATTGTACAAGCTTCTTCCAAAGCATACGGCTTTCTAGATGTATATGATGATATCTAGACAAATGGATCTTATATGAATCGTATGATGAAATACCACATGAGTGGATATATAGGAATCCAAATCTTTTGAATCACTCATGTTATGATCTTCTACATCATAGGTCTCCCTGTTCCATCATCTGGCTTACGTTCTTCATGTGGCATTTAGACCAAATGACTCTATGAAATTACATTGCTACTTCCACATATTGTGGGTAACGTAGGAGACATCTCTATTTTTCCCACCAGGATCTTTCTAATTACCATTGCTTAGCTTTCAATTCGCCTCTGACCATCAAATTAAATGGGAATAACCCATTCTCATCTCTTTGAAAGAAGGGTGTTTCCTGTTCTGTGTGCGCTTTAAACAATTTTGTCTTCTCCATATTACCATATCTCTAGTGTCAATAATTTTCTATGAGGAACTACTGAACTCAATCACTTGCTGCCATTACTCAATAGTTTTTTGTTCATGTCTATCCCGTAGATTGGTCAAATTGGATCAGTGATTGATTTCTAGGTTTCGTCCTAAACCTAATTGGTTACTTCCAATTACATAAATCAATAGTTCAAACCTCACTCAAAGGTAGGGCATTCCCCATTGATATAGGAACTTCTGTACCATAAACAATGGTATCTCCAATTATAGCCCATCTGGGATGTAAAATATATCTCTTCTCACCATACCCATAGTGTATGAGACAAATGTATGCATTTCGATTAGGGTCGTATTCTATGGTTATGATTCTACCAGATATGTCTTTTTCATTCCGTCGAAAATTGATTTTATAGTATAGACGCTTATGACCTCCCCCTCTATGCCCTGCGATAATGATTCTTCTAGAATTACGACCTTTACCGCAATGATGTTGTCCATAGATTGGATTTCACTTGACTGTCTACGGTTCCATTGCATGTGCTCGGGGTAGAAGTTTTGTATAAATGTATCGCCGTGTTATTAAGTATTTTCCTTTAAGTTCTTTTCTCTATAAGAGGTGGAATAGAATAACCCAGTTGAAGCGTAATGATCATACATATGTAATGCATTGTATGTCCCATAATAGGTCCCATTCTTCTACCCTTTCCGGGGAGTCGATGACTATTCATAGCTATTACCTTGACACCAATGAAGAGTTCGATCCAATGCTTTATTTTTGTCCTAGTTGATCCTGATTCGACATTAGAAGTATATTGATTGTTCCCCAATAATCGAATACTTTTCTCTGTAAATACTGCATATTTGATTACGTCCATAAATCCATTTTCTTCCCTATGAGTTCTAGTATCGATAAGAATTCTAGTTCTTACTATTCATATGTTATGGTATGAATATACCAATTCGTTATGTATGGATGATGAGATTCCATTGATACAAAGCTAATTCCAATAGACTTATTGAATGTTCCCATTGGTGTGCACCCAATAGGAATTGAACCTACGAATTTGCCAATTATGAGTTGGGTGCTTTAACCATTCAGCCATGGATGCTTCATAGGGATCCTCGTACATCATGAATAACCAAATTCCAATTGAAATGAAATATTTAGGAGGAATCAATGAAATGACATCAATTCAAATCCTGGATCTTTGAATTGAGAGAGATATGGAGAGAGATCAAGAATTCTCACTATTTCTTAGATTCATGGATCAAATTCGATTCAGTGGGGATCTTTCACTCACATTTTCCTCCACCAAAAACATTTTATGAAAATCTTTGACCCCCCAAATTGGGAGTATCCAACTTTCATGTGATTCAAAAAGTTCAACAAGCAATATTTCATGATCAAATGTGTAGTATTACTTGTAGTAGCGGTCCTTATATCTCGTATTAACAATCGAAAGATGGTCGAAAGAAAAAATCTCTATTTTATGGGGCTTCTTTCCATACCTATGAATTCCATTGTACCCAGAAATGAGACATTGGAAGAATCTTTTTGGTCTTCCAATATCAATAGGTTGATTGTTTCGCTCCTGTATCTTCCAAAAAGGAAAAAGATTTTTGAGAGTTGTTTCATGGATTTGCAAGAGCGTACTTGGGTTCTCCCAATAAATAAAAAGTGTATCATGCCTGAATCTAACCGGGGTTCTAGTTGTAAGATATCTAATAAAACCATAGCTAAAATTGAGATCTCATTCAAAGAGAAAGATAAATATCTGGAGTTTCTTTTTTTATCCTATATGGATAATTCAATCCGCAAGGACCATGATTGGGAATTGTTTGATTGTCTTTCTCTGAGGAAGAAGCGAAACATAATCAACTTGAATTTGGGACTCAAAATCTTAGGGAAAGACTTGATTTGTTATCTCATGTCTTCTTTTCATGGAAAAATACCAACTGAAGGGGAGGGTTTCTTCAAACAACAAAGAGCTAAGGCAACTATTCAATCAAATGATATTGAGCATGTTTCCCGTCTCTTCTTGAGAAACAAGTGGGGTATTTCTTTGCAAAATTGTGCTCAATTTCATATGTGGCAATTCCGCCAAGATCTCTTCATTAGTTGGTGAAAGAATCCGCATGAATTGAATTTTTTTGATGAATGTATCGAGAGAGAATTTGATTTGGTTAGACAATGTGTGGTTGGTAAACAAGGATCCATTTTTTTAGCAAGGTATGGAATATATTGTCAAATATTCAATATGATTCCACAAGTTCTATTTTCATTCAAGTAATGGATTCTAGCCAATGGAAAGGATCTTCTGATCAATCCAGAGATCATTTCGACTCCATTAGAAATGCAGATTCAAAATATCACATATTGATCAATCAAACAGAGATTCAGCAAGTAAAAGAAAGGTCGATTCTTTGGGATCCTTCCTTTCTTCAAACGGAATGAACAGAGATAGAATCAAATCGATTCTCGAAATGTCTTTTTGGATCTTCCTCAATGTCCTGGCTATTCATGGAATGTGAGAAGCAAATGAATAATCATCTACTTATGGAAGAAATTGTACTTGGGAATCCTACAAGATCAATTCATTCTTTTTTCTTTCATAGATGGTCATAACTTCATCTGGGTTCAAATCCTACTGAGGGGTCCACTAGAGATCAGAAATTTTTGAAGAAAAAATAAGATGTTTCTTTTGTCCCTTCCAGGCAATCAAAAAATAAAGAAATGCCTGACATATTTAAGATAATTACGTATTTACAAAATACCATCTCAATTCACCCTATTTCATCAGATCCAGGATGTGATCTAGTTCTGAAGGATGAACTAGATAAGGAAAATTCCAATAAGATTTCATTCTTGAACAAAAATCCATTTTTGGATTTATTGCATCTATTGCATGACTGGAACAAAGGGGGATACGAGTTACACCATGATTTTGAATCAGAAGAGAGATTTCAAAAAAAGGTAGATCGATTCACTCTATCAACAACCAAGCCGGATCTGGTGTATCATAGGGGATTTGCCTTTTCTACTGATTCCTATGGATTGGATGCAAAAAAATTCTTGAATGAGGTATTCAACTTGAGAGATAAATCAAAATCAAAAAAGAAATCCTTATTGGTTCTACCTCCTCCTTTTCTGAAGAGAATGAATCTTTTTATTGAAGGATCGGAAAAAAATCGGTCTAGATCTACTGCAGGAATGATTTGGAAGATCCAAAACATAAAACATTGGTATTTGCTAGCAACAACATAATGGAGGCAATCAATCAATATAGATTGATCTGAGATCAGATTCAAATCCAATATATAACCTATGGGTACATAAGAAATGTATCAAATCGATTCTTTTTTATGAATAGATCCGATCGCAACTTCCAATATGGAATTCAAAGGGATCAAATAGAAAATGATACTTTGAATCATATAACAATAATGAAATATATGATCAACCAACATTTATCAAATTTGAAAAAGAGTAAATGGTTTGATCCTCTTATTTCTCAAACCGAGAGATCCATGAATCGGGATCCTGATGCATATAGATACAAATGGTCCAATGGGAGCAAGAATTTCTAGGAACATTTGGAACATTTCATTTCTGAATAGAAGAACTATTTTCAAGTACTGTTCAATCGATTATGTATTAATCAGTATTTGATTGATTGGTTCGAGGCTATCGACAAACAAGATTTGTCTATGTCACTTCATTTCTTTTCATTCAAGTCACTTCTCTTTTTGTCCAAGTCACTTCCCTTTTGTCCAAGCCACTTCCCTTTTTCTTTGTGAGTATTGGGGATATACACATTCATAGGTCCGAGATCCACAACTATGAATTGAAAGGTCCGAATGATCAACTTTGCAATCAGTTGTTAGAATCAATAGGTGTTCAAATCGTTCATTTGAATAAAATGAAACCCTACTTATTTGATGATCATGATACTTCCCAAAGACCAAAATTCTTGATCAATGAAGGAATAATATTACCATTTTTGTTCAAAAAGATACCAAAGTGGATGATTGACTCATTCCATACTAGAAATAATCACAGGAAATCCTTTGATAACACAGATTTCTATTTCTCAATGATATCCCAAGATCGAAATGATTGGCTGAATACTACGAAACCATTTCATAGAAGTTCATTGATATCTTCTTTTTATAAAGCAAATTGACTTCGATTCTTGAATGATCCACATCACTTCTGGTTCTATTGTAACAAAAGATTCCCTTTTTATTTGGAAAAGACCCATATCCATAATTATGATCTTACATATGGACAATTCCTCAATATCTTGTTCATTCACCATAAAATAGTTTCTTTGTGTGTCGGTAAAAAAAAACATATTTTTTTTGGAGAGAGACTACTTCACCAATCGAGTCACAGGAATCTGACATATTCATACCTAATAATTTTCCACAAAGTGCTGATGAAACTTATAAATTGTACAAATCTTTCCATTTTCCAATTCAATCTGATCCATTCTTTTGTAGTGCTATTTATTTGATCGTAGACATTTCTGCAACACCTCTAATAGAGGAACAACCAATTTTGAAAGAACTTATTGTCAGCCTCTTTCAGAAATGGATCTATCTGATTCAGAAGGGAAGGACTTGCATCAGTATCTCAGTTTCAATTCAAACATGGGTTTAATTCACACTCCATGTTCTTAGAAATATTTACCATCCGGAAAGAGGAAAAAATAGAGTCTTTGTCTAAAGAAATGCGTTGAGAAAGGGCAGATGTATAGAACTTTCAACGAGATAGTGCTTTTTCAAATCTCTCAAAATGGAATCTATTCCAAACATATATGCCATGGCTCCTTACTTCAACAGGGTGCAAATATCTAAATTTCACCCTTTAGATACTTTTTCAGACCCATTGCCGATACTAAGTATAAGTAGCAGTCAAAAATTTGTATCCATTTTTCATGATATTATGCACGGATCAGACATACCATAGCCTATTCCTCAAAAAAAATTGTGGGCGATTCTTCCACAATGGACTTTGATAAGTGAGATTTTGAGTAAGTGTTTACCGAATCTTCTTATTTTGTCCAAAGAAATGACTCATCGAAATAGTAAGTCACCCGTTCTATTGATATGGACACATCTGAGATCAACAAATGCTCGAGAGTTCCTCTATTCAATCCTTTTCATTCTTCTTATTGCTGGATATCTCATTTGTATACATCCTCTCTTTGTTTTTCGAGCCTCTAGTGAGTTACATATAGAGTTAGAAAAGATCAAATCTTTGATGATTCCATCATACATGATTGAGTTGCGAAAACTTCTGTATAGGTATCCTACATCTGAACTGAATTCCTTTTGGTTAAAGAATCTCTATCTAGTTGCTTTGGAACAATTAGGAGATTCTCTGGAAGAAATACAGGGTTCTACTTTTGGTGGCAACATGCTATTGGGTGGTAGTCCCGCTTATGGGATCAAATCAATATGTTCTAAGAAGAAATATTTGAATATCAATCTCATCAATCTCATAAGTATCATACCAAATCCCATCAATCAAATCACTTTTTTGACAAATACAAGACATTTAAGTCATGCAAGTAAAGTGATCTATTCATTGATAAGAAAAATAAAAAATGTGAACGGTGATTGGATTGATGATAAAATAGAATCTCGGGTCGCAAACAGTGATTCAATTGATGATGAAGAAAGAGAATTCTTGATTCAGTTCTCCACCTTAATAATCAAAAAAAGGATTGATCAAATTCTATTGGGTTAGACTCATAGCGATCATTTAGCAAAGAATACCTTTGGTTATCAAATGATTGAACAACCGGGATCAATTTACTTACGATACTTAGTTGACATTCATAAAAAGTATCTAATGAATTATGAGTTCAATAGATCCTATTTAGCAGAAAGATGGATATTCCTTGCTCATTATCAGACAATTGCTTATTCATAAATCTCATGTGGGGCTAATAGTTTTCATTTCCCATCTCATGGAAAACCCTTTTCACTCCGCTTAGCCCTATCCCCTTCTAGGGGTATTTTAGTGATAGGTTCTATAGGAACTGGATGGTCCTATTTGGTCAAATACCCAGCGACAAACTCCTATGTTTGTTTCATTACGGTATTTCTAAATAAGTTTCTGGATGACAAGCCTAAAGGTTATCTTATTGATGATATCAATATTGATGATAGTGATGATATTGATGATAACCTTGATACAGAGCTGCTAATTATGACGAATGTGCTAACTTTGTATATGACGCCGAAAATAGACCAATTTGCTATCACCCTTCAATTCGAATTAGCAAAAGAAATGGCTCCTTGCATAATATGGATTCCAAACATTCATGATCTGTATGTGAATGAGTTAAATTACTTATCCCTCAGTCTATTAGAAAACTATCTCTCTAGGGATTGTGAAAGATGTTCCACTAGAAATATTATTATTATTGCTTTGTCTCATATTCCCAAAAAAGTGGATCCCGCTCTAATAGCTCCGAATAAATTAAATACATGCATTAAGATACAAAGGCTTCTTATTCCATAACAACAAAAGCACTTTTTCATTCTTTCATATACTAGGGGATTTTTTTGTTTGGAAAAGAAAATGTTCCATACGGATGGA
>RXID01022430.1:276346-286346 GCA_005019695.1 Trichopus zeylanicus subsp. travancoricus
AAAGATATTTTTTTTCCATCACTTGGACGTATAAAAAAAATATTGTGAGATTTCATTTCGTACAGCATTCTCAAATTGATCATTTTTTATATATCGCAATTGACAATGCCATTGTTTATAATCAAAAAGAAAATTCACAAGAGATTTTTTATATATTAAATAAGTCTTTTCTTTTTTATCTTCTTTAAGTCTTCCCAATTGCCAATTAGCTTGATAGGTATCAAGATAAGAATCTTTGTAAATGGGGCTATCTTTATAGCATGTCTCTTTAAAGTGAAAGTAGAATTCATCCTTTGTTTTTTCTTTTCCATTTGCTCAGATCTCTTCTGTTTCTTCTATTTTGTCCGGATCCTTCTTTTCTTCAGAAGAAAAGGAAGGGTCTTCTTCAATGGATCCCTCTTGTTCCTGTTTAGTCTCTCTCATTTTAGAAGTTGTTTCTACATTTCTTTCTTCCTCACTTTCTCCCCTTGCTTCCATTTCTGAGGTTTCTTTCAGTTTCTTAGTGACAATAGGCGATGGCATTCTGCCTAAATAGTAGATATAGGTGATAAATAAGAGAATACTAAAGATTCGAGCCATAGAATTTCTCAATTCTGACACAAGGTACTTTTTAGGTCGAATAGAATGATTTTCCCGTATCTAGAATAATATCAATCCAACCTATTTCATGAATAAAATGTGACCAATTAACCAACCAAGAAAACTACTTGTTACAAATAACATCTTGTTGTTGCAATGAAACATATAAATGTTGACTAATCTGGCTAATGTTGAACTTGGTAAAATGAAATGGTTGAATAATTGAAAAATTAGATTATTCAGGAATATATATTGAATGCTGAGATTATGCATTGAATTTCTGGTAGTAGATCCATAATCAAAAAATTTTTTTTTGATTGTTCCAAAAGAAATGAAACAAAAGATATGGTAGAACTAGGACGATTATTGTATGAGGTCTACAAAATGCTAGATGCAGAGGCACATAATAGATTGATATGAACATCATGAGCTATCCCATAATAAAATTGGTTGTTACTGATACCTCCTTCTCAGTTCCTTCTTCCATAACCCAAGCTCGCAGAAGGAAGAGATAAGAGGGCCCTATGGAGAATGTGGTCAGAAATCCATAATAAAGTCCAACCACAATGACCGAAGTTATTATCTTCAAGCATAAGGATAATAGATTACCTAGTGGAAAAGATTTCAAAATCATCACAAACCTCCCCTTTTTCTTTTCTATTGCAATTTCTCGATTATTATATGATGATTTCTTAACTTTCCATATATAGGGACTATAAATGACATCTCTTATGTCAATGATATTATCTTCTTCGATTGAATGACATCTCATCTCTTATGTCACTGACACCAAAGGGATATTAAATGAATGGAATTGGGATATAGATGAAATATAATGAAATAGATCCACTTTGAGGTTCCCTATGAAATGAGGCATGGAACGGAGCCACTAAGAAGAAGTTCCGGGAGTTACGAAGGAAGCTTCGAACTCATATTGTTCATGGGTTGAGAATGGGAGGTGAACTCTACGAGGTCGAATCTCCCATTGTTCCTCAATAGCTCAGTGGTAGAGTGGTTGGCTGTTAACTAACTGGTCATAGGTTTGAATCCTACTTGGGGAGATTTGATAAATTCCTAATTCAAGAATGAAGAATTGAATGAAATAAATAAATAAAGGGCTCACTTTGACCATTAGGAGTAGGTAACCCATTCTCTGTCTTTGTTTCTATTGCATTCTATCTCATCGTATCCCATTTTTATGATATTTGAGAATCACTATCCTCGGTGTAGATCCAGGATAATCCCTTGTAAATAGCCAATTAAGAATTCTCGGATGATGTACTAGTAGTGCATCAAAGATGTAGTCATCGATTCTCCCGATAGGCCATAATTACTGCGAGCAAACATATTAATGACAATGACAAGGAACACATTTTAGCTATGCTACTAATACTTGTATACTTGTACTTGCTCTACCCATTGCGACAAAAGACCCATAGTTCAATAGCTTTGCATCCGCTTTCCCAATCATGATTTTCCTACCCCCATAGGTAAAGGAAAGGTCCTTCCTCTTTGGGTTGGTTATGGGTGAGGAGGGATTCGAACCCCCGACACCGTGGTTCGTAGCCATGTGCTCTAATCCTCTGAGCTATAGGCCCCACCCATCTCCACTAGATCTATTCCTGGGAGTACCCTCAAAAAGGAACCTTTCCTCTACTCAGCTATTTCGAGTTAAGAAGATGTGAAAGTGCCTTTCTCTCTATAAAAGACTATAAGAACAATGCATTCCAAGGTGTGAAGTGGGAGAGAAGAGATGTCATAATTGGGGTTTTGAATAAGACGACCTTTGCATTTTTTATTTTGATCTTTTTCTTATTTGAAAAGTAAAATAAGAGGTGTTAAGCTTTTTATCATTATCATTTTGGCACTGAGCTATTTTTCCTTAGGATTTCCCCCACAGTATCATCACTGATAGAGTTTAACCACCAAGTTCAGGATGGATTGATGTGGTTCCTCTATGCCTAGGACACCAGAATATCGAATCATGAACAAAGAAAGGATGAGATAAAAGCATATTGGATGGTGATTGTGAGGCCCTAATTCTTGACTTCTTGACTGGAAGGGACACCAAAGGCCTCTACCTTTCCATCCCTTTGATAGATAGAGAAGGGTAGAGCTTTTTTTTGGTTTTTTCATGTTGTCAAACAATTGAACAATGAAAATGGATGGTGACTGCCTGATCAAATTGATCAGGTCATGTAGGAACAAGGTTCAAATCTCTCAGTCTATTAGGATGCTTCAGCTGCATACATCACTGCAGTTCCACTTGACACCTATCGTAATGATAAATGGCTCGTATCGTCGTGACCTTATCTTGGATTCTCAATACTTCTCTCGCTCCATCCCCATAGGGGTATAGAACCTTTCACTATCTCAGCTGTGCTACCGAAGGTTCTGGGGAAGTCGGAATTGGAGAGCACTCATCTTGGGGTGGGCTTACTACTTAGATGCTTTCAGCAGTTATCCGCTCCGCACTTGGTGACCCAATGTTTACCATACGCATGATAATTGGTACACCAGAGGTGCATCCTTCCCAGTCCTTTCATACTAGGGAAAGGTCCTCTCAATGCTCCAATGCCTGCACTAGAATGGACCGAACTGTCTCACGACATTCTGAACCTAGCTCACATACTGCTTTAATGGGTGAATAGCCCAACCCTTGGAATAGACTACAGCCCCAGGTGGCGAAGAGCCGACATCGAGGTACCAAACCTTCCCGCTGATGTGAACTCTTGCAGAAGATCAGCCTGTTATCCCTAGAGTAACCTTTAGCCATTGAGCAATAGCCCTTCCACTTGGCACCGTCGGATCACTAAGGCCGACTTTTGTCCCTACTCAATGGGTGGGTCTTGCAGTCAAGCTCCCTTCTGCCTTTGCACTCGTGGGCCAATCTCTGTCCAGCCCAAGGAAACCTTTGCATGGCTCCGTTACCCTTTGGGAGGCCTACACCCCATAGAAACTATCTACTTAAGACTATCCCTTGGCCCCTAGGTCTTGACACAAGGTTAGAATTCTAGCTCTTCCAGAGTGGTATCTCACTGATGGCTCAGGCTCTCCCAGAAGGAGGCCTTCTTTGCCCTCCACCTAAGCTACACAAGAAAGGCCCAAAGCCAATCCCAGGGAATAGTAAAACTTCATATTGTCTTTCTGTCCAGTGCAGGTAGTCCACATCTTCACAGACATGTCTATTTCACTGAGCCTTTCTCTGAGATAGTGCCCAGATCGTTACACCTTTTGTACAAGTCAGAACTTACCCGATAAGGAATTTCGCTACCTTAGGACTATTATAGTTACGACCACCATTCACCGGGGCTTCGGTCGCCAGCTACCCTGTCATCAGGTCACCAACTTCCTTGACCTTCCGGCACTAGGCAGGCATCATCCCCCATACATGGTCTTACAACTTTGCGAAGACCTGTGTTTTTTGTAAATAGTCACCTAGGCCTGGTCATTGTGACCCCCTTTGTGAGGAGGCCCCCCTTCTCTTGAAGCTATGGGGCTATTTTGCCAAGTTCCTTAGAGAGAGTTGTCTCGCACCCCTACCTATTCTCTACCTACCCACCTGTGTTAGTTTCAGGTACAAGTACCCTTTTGTTGAAGGTCGTTCGAGGTTTTCTTGGGAGTATGGCATGGGTTACTTTAGGGTCATAGTGCTTGGTACTCAAACATTAGCTCGAGGCATTTCCTCTACCCCTTCTTACCCTAAAAAAGCAAGGTCACCTTGCATCTTTGAACCAATAACCATCTTTCAACTAACCTAGCCTCCTCCATACCTCATGATGAACAAGGGGTAGTACCAGAATATTCACATGTTGTCTATCGACTACACCTTTTGGCCTGATCTTAGGCCCTGACTCACCCTCTGTGGATGAACCTTATGGAGGAACCCTTAGGTTTTTGAGGCATTGGATTCTCACCAATGTTTGTGTTACTCAAGCCGACATTCTCGCTTCTGCTTCATCCATACCTACTTGTGTGGGTGCTTCCCTCTAAGGTAGAATGCTCACCTACTGATGCATTTTTAAATCCCACAGCTTCGGCATATCGCTTAGCCCCGTTCATCTTCGGCATAAGAGCGCTCGATCAGTGAGCTATTATGCACTCTTTCAAGGGTGGCTACTTCAAGGCAAACCTCCTGGCTGTCTCTACACCCCTACCTCCTTTATCACTGAGTAGTCATTTAGGGGCCTTAGCTAGTGATCCGGGCTGTTTCCCTCTTGACGATGAAGCTTATCCCCCATTGTCTCACTGGTCGACCTTGACTCCCATTATTCTAGGGTCATATCTAGCATTCAGAGTTTGCCTCGATTTGGTACCACTCTCGTGGCCCGCACCGAAATAGTTCTTTACCCCTAGATGTCTAGTCAACTACTGTGCCTCAACGCATTTCGGGGAGAACCAGATAGCTCTAGGTTCGAGTGGCATTTCACCCCTAACCACAACTCATCTGCTGATTCTTTAACATTAGTCAGTTCAGACCTCCACTTAATTTCACCCATGCTTCATCTTGGTCATGGATAGATCACCCAGGTTCGAATCCATAAGCAGTGACAATCACCCTATGAAGACTCACTTTCACTATGGATCTAGTGGGTTCCCTTAACCAAGCCACTGCCTATGAGTCACTGGCTCATTCTTCAACAGGCACTCAGTTATAGATGGCATTCTCCTCCCACTGCTTGGGAGCTCATGGTTTCATGTTCTATTTCACTCCCTGATGGGGGTTCTTTTCACCTTTCCCTCACGGTACTACTTCGCTATTGGTCACCCAGGAGTATGTAGCCTTACAAGGTGGTCCTTGCTGATTCACAAAGGATTCCACGTGCCCCATGCTACTCGGGTCAAAGTGTAAGCTAGTGATGCTTATGGCTACTAGACTCTCCCCATCTAGGGTGCAGTACTCCACCACTTTGCCTAGTAGCACGATGCTTGTATTGCTCTCCCACAACCTCATTTTCATGGTTTAGGCTTCTCCCATTTCGCTCGCCACTATTATGGGAATCACTTTTGCTTTCTTTTCCTTTGGCTACTAAGATGTTTCAATTTTCCAGATTGTCTCTTGCCTGCCCCTGGATTCAGCAGTAGTTTGAAAGGTTGACCTATTCGGTAATCTCCGGATCTATGCTTATTTTCAACTCCCTGAAGCATTTCGTCACTTGCTATGCCCTTCCTCATCTTTGGGTGCCTAGGTATCCACCATAAGCCTTTCCTCATTTGAACCTCACCATTAACATTAAGGCTATGCCATCCTAAGGTGCGGCTAATGCTTAAATGGAAGGATCCTATCAACATCCATGAATGAGAAATCATAGATCAAACTACCAGATCAGAAAAATTGGGTGCTATCATAGTATTAGCTAATTTCATGGGCTGGAGATAAACGGACTCGAACCGCTGACATCCACCATAGGGTAAACCACCACCTCTTTGGCCTCCCCGACTGATTCTACCATAGAGGCCAATGATAGACAATAACTCCCCCCAGAACACAGCTTACAACTTTCATCATACTATGCTCTCCAAAAAGCAACTCTTCTTAAAAGGTGCTGAGTCAGAATCCCATTCTAAGGATTCTTGTGGTTCTGGAGAATCTATCTATAGGAGAATAGGAACGGAGAGCTCTCCCCATTTTTCTACCCAACTCTTTGGTCTTAAGAAGGCTAGTTTTAAGAACGAGTGATTGCCCTTCTCTGACCCTTACTACCCAACTGGAGAGCGGATGGCTAATGCATTCCACTTATTGAATAGGGTCTATGGTCGGTCCGTGACCCCTAGATGTTGAAGGCATCCTTGGGGTGATCTCGTAGTTCCTACGGGGTGGAGATAATGGGGTCGGTCCATGGATTTTCCTTCCTTTTGCCATAGTTCACTCAAAGGGTTGAAGGGAGATAGTGCATCAAGCTATTCACAAGGGCCAACTTGATCCTCCTCCCTAGGAATCCTAGATGAGGGAACCCTAGAAGAGCACCGACTCCAACTCTCATCCATGTACGATCCATATTGGATCTGACCAACTGCCCATCCTACCTCCTCTACATTCTTGACAGCCCATCTTTTTGTCTCTGTAGAGTCTTTCAGTGGCATGTTTCAGTCCTCTTCCTCATTACATAGAAAAAGTGAGCCACAGGTTTAGGTACAAGATACTATCATTACCACCTGGACAGTTAGACATCCAACCCATAATCGCAACAACCCAATTGCAAGAGTAGAGCTCTACCAACTAAGTTATATCCCCCCGAGCCAAGTGGAGTATGCATGAAAGAGTCAGATGTCTCTTCTATCCTTTTCCCTGGCGCAGCTGGGCCATCCTAGACTTCAACCAAAGACCTCACCCGTGAAGTAAATCATCGCACCTATGATCAACCAATTGGGAGAGAATCAATCATTCTTTTTCGGGAGTGATTCATCCTTCCTGAACATAGCATACAGCTCTCCATTGTACTGTGCTCTTCAAGTGTGCTTTACCTTCTCGCTTACCATGTCAAGTCTTTGTGAAATAACTCCGATGGGAAGAAAAAATAAGGCATTAAGAGACCCTCCTAGTCCAACCCTAGACACTCTAAGATCCTTTTTCAAACCTGCTCCCATTTTGAGTCAATAGATAGATAAATAGACACATCCCATTGCACTGATCAGGGGGCGCTTGTAGTGACTGAGGGGGTCAAAGACCAAGAAGTGGGTTATTTATACCAAGTATTTTTCTTATGGCTAGATCCAATCTCTTGGTCCCTGCAGAAAGGAAAAAGAATTTCATGTTCTTTTCATCCTTTCGGGAAGGGAGGATTAGAGAAATCCTATTGATTGCTGCTTTCTCTAGACCTCTGGGAAAGCATGAAAAAAGGCTCAAATGGTATGATCCCTCCGTCACCCCAGAATGAAAGTGGTGATCTCGTAGTTCTTGGTCTATGAAAATGCGTTGTTAAGTGCTCCATTTTCCCATCGAGTCCAAACCTAAACCTGTGCTTGAGAGATAGTTGTCCATACACTAATAAGGGATGTATGGATTCTCGAGAAGAGAGGAGCCATGGTGGTCCCCCCCGGAACGCTCGGATCCCACGAGTGAATAGAAAGTTAGATCTACATTGGATCTCACCTAAATCACCCCATCTATCCTCCTAAGAAGAAGTTTGGTTTCAAACTCCAATTTGAATGGGAGGAGTATGCCATGCTAATTTACCTTGGATGATCCAAATCTTCGGGTCAGGCACTGATGAGCACATTGAACTATCCATGTGGCTGAGAGCCTTCACAGCCCAAGCACAATGATGCAATTATCAGGGGTGTGCTCTACCACGGAGCTAATAGCCCATCGTGTGGGCCTCCCACTGAGAGGCCTGCTATGCTAAAAGCAAGAGAAACCCTATTTCTCTCTTTCCTTTTTATGTCCCTGTGTTGTCGCCATACGGGAGGGACATGGGGACGTAAAAAGGGGGATCCTATTAACTTATTCTAATATAGGATAATAAGCTTATGAGCTTGGTCTTACTTCGCCATTGAGAAACAAAAGAAGACTTCCACATCCAAGCTTAGCTCAGACGTAGCTCACTTCTTTCTAGATGTGAAGTAGTGTCAAACCAAAATACCCAACAAGCATTAGCTCTCCCTGAAAAGGAGGTGATCCAGCCGCACCTTCCAGTACAGATACCTTGTTATGACTTCACTCCAGTCACTAGCCCCGCCTTAGCATCCCCCTCCTTGCAGTTAAGGCAATGACTTCAGGCATGGCCAGCTCCCATAGTGTGATGGGCGGTGTGTACAAGGCCCGGGAAAGAATTCACCGCAGTATGGCTGATAGGCAATTACTAGCAATTCCAGCTTCATGTAGGCGAGTTGCAGCCTGCAATCTGAGCTAAGGATGGGTTTTTGGAGTTAGATCACGCTCACAGGATCGTGACCCTTTGTCCTGCCCATTGTAGCACGTGTGTCACCCAGGGCATAAGGGGCGTGATGACTTGATGTCATCCTCACCTTCCTTCAGCTTATCACTGGCAGTTTGTTCAGGGTTCTAAACTCAATGGTGGCAACTAAACACAAGGGTTGCACTCATTGCGGGACTTAACCCAACACCTTACAGCACGAGCTGATGACAGCCATGCACCACCTGTGTCTGCGTTCTCGAGGGCACCCCTCTCTTTCAAGAGGATTCATGGCATGTCAAGCCCTGGTAAGGTTCTTCACTTTGCATCAAATTAAACCATATGCTCCATCGCTTGTGTGGGCCCCAGTCAATTCCTTTGAGTTTCATTCTTGTGAACATACTCCCGGTGGGATACTTAACGCATTAGTTACAGAACTGCATGGGTCCCAGTGTGGCTGATCATCCTCTTGGATCAGCTACTGATCATCACCTTTGTAAGTTATTGCCTCACCAACTAGCTAATCAGACATGAGCCCCTCCTCGGGTGGATTCCTCCTTTTGCTCCTCAACCTATGGGGTATTAGCAACTATTTCCAGTTGTTGTTCCCTTCCCAAGGGCAGGTTCTTATGCATTACTCACCCGTCGGCCACTGGAAACACCACTTTCCGTCCAACTTGCATGTGTTAAGCATGCTGCCAGTGTATGTCCTGAGCCTGGATCAAACTCTCCATGAGATTCATAGTTGCATTATTTATAGCTTCCTTGTTCATGGACAAAGAGAATTCAGAACTATCTTTCATTTCAAGGCATAACTTGTACCCATGTGCTTCATATTAGCCTAGAGTTTGCTTCCAGCAATATAGCCATCCCTACCCTGTCACGCCAATCCCACGAGCCTCTTATCCATTCTCATTTGATTACGGCGAGGGAGCAAGTAAAAATAGAAAAACTCCCATTGGGTTTAGGGATAATCAGGCTCGAACTGATTACTTCCACCATATCAAGGTGACACTCTACCACTGAGTTATATCCCTTCCTAGCCCCATCGAGAAATAGAACTAACTAATCCTAAGGCAAAGGGTCGAGAAACTCAACGTCACTATTCCTGAACAACTTGGAGCCAGCCTTTTTTTCGCATTATTACTATTATGGATATGGATAGAGTAAAATAATGGAAAAAATGGGATTCCATTGTCAATTGCTCCTATTTGAAATAGGATTGACTACGGATTCGAACCATAGCACATGGTTTCATAAAATCCGTACGATTTTCCCGATCTAAATCGAGTAGGTTTTGTTTTACATGAAGAAGATTTTGTTCAGCATGTTCTATTTGATAATAGTAGGAAAAGAACCCGACTTGGTATTGTTAAAAAAAAGGGGAGGCAGAACCAAGTCAAGATGATACGGATCACCCCTTCTTCTTGTGCCAAAGATCTTACCATTTTCGAAGGAACTGGAGCTACATTTCTTCAATTTCCATTCAAGAGTTCTGATGCATTTCCATGCCCTTTTTCTTTTTTTTTTTGAGACCTCAAAAAATGAAATGCACAAATTCCTTT
>RXID01022430.1:293846-317173 GCA_005019695.1 Trichopus zeylanicus subsp. travancoricus
TTCAGTGGGCCTTTCAATACAATCAAATAGATTACCTAACGGGTGCCATATTCTAGCAGCCCAAACTATGTGATCGAATAAAACCTCCTCTATTTGTTGTAGGTCGAGGGCTCCTTCTCCTTCCCCTTCTTCAAACTCCGATTCATATTTTTCATATAGAAATCTCTGATCAATGATAGAACAAGATCCATTTTGCATCATATCTAATCGATTCCTTGGTTCGAGTGATGTCACTCGATTATTATCAAACTTACTATAATCTTTTTTTGTCCACGAGGATCCCACCAGAGAACCTTCTACTTCTAATAGGCCATGAACTAGATCAGAATCATTCTCAACAAATCCATAAGAAGTGATCCAATTTATCTCATCGAGTTCGAGTGAAGACCAAAGATCTTGAGCGACAGATCCGACAGAACAACTCAAAAGATAAAGAATTATCATTAATTTCTTCATGCACATTCCAAGTTTGAAGTACCATTCGTACAAATAAGAATCTCGTTCCTTACGTGATTTCTTCTTCATATAGATAGATATAGGATCTGTGGGGCAATTACTTAGAAGTACATTTTGTGCAACAACCCTTCCTATCTGATAGAAAAGGATCCCATGATCCTAAACTGATCGTACCTGGGATCGCAAATCCCAAGTTTGTCTATGAAGAGCTGATCTAATTATATTAGTTTCTATAATTGATTTCCCCTGCGTAATACTAATTGATAGGGCCTCATTGATAAGTGCTACAAGATCTCGTACATTGTAACCCATGGTTATGGACTTGAATCCATTAGTATGGAACATTTTCTTTTCCAAACGAAATCCCCTAGTATATGAAAGAATGAAAAAGTGCTTTCATTGTTGTGGAATAAGAAGCCATCGTATCTTAATGCATGTATTTAATTTATTTGGAGCTATTAGAGCGGGATCCACTTTTTTGGGAATATGAGATGAAGTGATAACAAGAATATTTCTATTGGAACATCTTTCACAATCCCTGGAGAGATAGTTCTCTAATAGACTGAGGGATAAGTAATTTGACTCATTCACATACAGATCACGAATGTTTGGAATCCATATTATGCAAGGAGACATTGCTTTTGCTAATTCAAATCGAAGGGTTATAGCAAATTGGTCTATTTTCGACGTCATATACATAGATAGCACATTCCTCATAATTAGCAGCTCCGTATCAAGGTTATCATCAATATCGATATCATCAATAAGATAACCTTTAGGCTTGTCATCCAGGAACTTGTTCAGAAATATCGTAATGAAACGAACATAGGAGTTTGTTGCTAGGTATTTAACCAAATAGGACCAAAATACCCTAGAAGGGGATAGGACTAAGCGGAGCGAAAATGGTTTTCCATGAGATGGGAAATGAAAACTATTAGCCCCACACAAAGTTTGTGAATAAGCGATTGTCTGATAATGAGCAAGGAATATCCGTCTTTCTGTTAAACAGGATCTATTGAACTCATAATTCATTAGATATTTTTTATGAATGTCAACTAAGTATCATAAGTAAATTGATCCCAGTTGTTCAATCATTTGATAACCAAAGTTATTCTTTGCTAAATGATCACTATGAGTCAGACTCAATAGAATTTGATCAATCCTTTTTTCTATCATTAAGGTGGAGAATTGAATCAAGAATTCACTTTCTTCATCACCAATTGAATTACTATTCGCGACCCAGGATTCTATTTTATCATCAATCCAATCACCGTTCACGTTTTTTCTTTTTCTTATCAATGAATAGATCTCTTTACTTGTATGACTTGAATATCTCGTATTTCTCAAAAAAGTGTTTCGATTGATGGGATTCGGTATGATACTTATGAGATTGATGAGATTTATATTCAAATATTTCTTCTTAGAACGTATTGATTTGATCCCATAAGCAAGACCGCCACCCAATAGCATGTTGCCACTAGAAGTAGAATCCCGTATTTCTTCTAGAGAATCTCCTAATTGTTCTAGAGCAACTAGAAAGAGATTCTTTAACCAGAAAGAATTCAGTTTAGATGTAGGATACCTATACATAAGTTTTTGCAACTCGATCATGTATGATGGAATCATCAAAGATTTGACCTTTTCTTACTCTGTCTGTAACTCACTAGAGGATCAGAAAATAAAGAGAAGATGTATATGAATGAGATATCCAGCAACAAGAAGAAGGAAAAGGATTGAATAGAGGAACTCCCGAGCATTTGTTGATCTCAGATGTGTCCAATAGAATGGGTGACTCATTATTTTGATGTATCATTTTTTTGGATAGAAGAAGAAGATTCAGTAAACCTTACTCGAAATCTTACTTATCCGAGTCTATTGTGGAAGAATCCCCCACAATTTTTTCTGCGGAATAGGCCATGATATATCTGATCCGTGCATAATATCATGAAAAATGGATACAAATTTTTGACTGCTACTTATACTTAATATCAGAAATGCATCTAAAAAAGTATCTAAAAGTGTGAAATTTAGATCTTTGCACGTTGTCGAAGTAAGGAGCCATGGCATATATGTTTAGAACAGATTCCATTTTGAGAGATTTGGAAAAGCACTATCTCATTGAAAGGTTCTATTTTCTCAATGCATTTCTTTAGACAAAGACTCTATTTTTTTCCTCTTTCCAGATGGTAAATATTTCTCAGAACATGGAGTGTGAATCAAACCCACATTTCAATTGAAGCTAAGATACTGATGCAAGTTCTTCCCTTCTGAATCGGATAGATTCATATCTAAAAGAGGCTGACAATAAGTTCTTTCAAAATTGGCTATTTGTTCCTCTGTTAGAGGTGTTGCAGAAATGTCTGCGATCGAATAAATAGCTCTATGAATGAATGGATCAGATCGAATTGGAAAATGGAATGATTTGTACAATTTATACGTTTTGTCACCACTTTGTGGAAAATTGTTAGGTATGAATATGTCAGATACCTGTGACTCGATTGGTGAAGTAGTCTCTCTCTCCAAAAAAATATGTCTTTTTACTGATGCACAAAGAAACTATTTTGTTATGAATGAACATGATATTGAGGAATTGTCCACATGTAAGATCATAATTATGGATATGGGTCTTTTCCACATAAAAAGGGAATCTTTTGTTACAATAGAACCAAAAGTGATGTGGATCATTCAAGAATCAAAGTCAATTTCCTTTATAAAAAGATGATACCAATGAACTTCTATGAAATGGTTTCACGGTATCAGCCAATCATCTCGATCGTGGGATATCACTGAGAAATAGAAATTTGTGTTATCAAAGGATTTCCTGTGATTATTTCTAGTATGGAATGAGTCAATCATCCACTTTGGTATCTTTTTGAACAAAAATGGTAATATTGTTCCTCCATTGATAAAGAATTTCGGTCTTTGTGAAGTATCATGATCATCCAATAAGAAGGCTTTCATTTCATTCAAATGAACAATTTGAACACCTATTGATTCTAACAATTGATTGCAGAGTTGATCATGGACCTTTCAATTCATAGATGTGGATCTCAGACTTATGAATGGGTATATCCCCGATACTCACAAAAGAAAAAGGGAAGTGACTTGGACAAAAAGGGAAGTGACTTGGACAAAAAGAGAAGTGACTTGAACAAAAAGAAACCAAAGTGACTTAGACAAATCTTGTTTGTTGATAGCATCGGACCAATCAATCGATTATTGATTAATACATAATTGATCAAACACTACTTGAAAATAGTTCTTCCATTTAGAAATAAAATGTTCCAAATGTTCCTGGAAATTCTTGCTCCCATTGGACCATTTGTATCTATATGCATCAGGATCCTGATTCATGGATCTCTTCATTTGAGAAATAAGAGGATCAAACCATTTACTCTTTTTCAAATTTGAAAAATGTTGGTTGATCATATATTTCATTATAGTTATATGATTTAGAGTATCATTTTCTATTTGATCTCTTTGAATTCCATATTGGAAGTTGTGATCGGATCTATTCATTAAAAAGAATCGATTTACTACATTTCTTATGTGCCCATAGGTTCTATATTGGATTTGAATCCGATCTTGCATCAATCTATATTGATTGACTGCCTCCATTTTGTTGTTGCTAGCAAATACCGATGTTTTTAGTTTTGGATTTTCCAAATCATTCCCGCAGTAGATCTAGGCCGATTTTTTTCTGATCCTTTGATAAAAAGATTCATTCTCTTCATAAAAAAGAGGAGGTAGAACCAATAAAGATTTCTTTTTTGATTTTGATTCATCTATAGAGTTGAATGCCTCATTCAAGAATTTATTTGCATCCAATCCATAGGAATCAATAGAAAAGGAAAATCCCCTATGATACACCAGATCTGGCTCGGTTGTTGATAGAGTGAATAGATATGCCATTTCTTGAAATCTCTCTTCTGATTCAAATCGTGGTGTAATGTGTATCCCCCTTTGTTTTGGTCATGCAATAGATGTAATAAATCCAAAAATGGATTTTTGTTCAGGAATGAAATCTCATTGGAACTGTCCATATCTGGTTTATCCTTTGGAACCAGATCACATCTTGGATCTGATGAAATAGGATGAATTGAGATGGTATGTTGTAAATATCAACCATTTCTTTATTTTCCAATTGCCTAGAAGGGACAAAAGAAACATCTTGTTTTTTCTTCAAAATTTTTTTATCTCTAGTGGACCTCTTAGAAGGATTCAAACCCAGATGAAGTTGTGACCATCTGTCAGAGAAAAAAGAACAAATTGATCTTGTAGGATTCCCAAGTTTTATTTCTTCCAGAAGCTGATGATTATTCATCTGCTTCTCACATTCCATGAATAGCTGGGACATTGAGGAAGATCCAAAAAGGCATTTTGGAAATTGATCTGATTCTATCTCTGTTTGTTCTATTTGAAGAAAGGAAGGATCCCAAAGAATTGACCTTTCTTTTACTTGTTGAATCTCTATTTGATCAATCAATGTGTGATATTCTGAATCCAAATTTCTAATGGAATCAAAATGATCTCTGGATTGATCAGAAGATCCTTTCCATTGGCTAGAATTCGTTACTTGAATGAAAATAGATCTTGTGGAATCATATTGAATATTTGACAATACATTCCGTACCTTACTAAAAAACCGATCCTTGTTTACCAACCATACATTGTCTAACCAAATCAAATTCTCTCTCGATACATTCCTCAAAAAATCCGATTCATGCTGATTCTTTCCCCAACTAACGAAGAGATCTTGGTGGAATTGCCACATATGAAATTAAGCACAATTTTGCAAAGAAATACCCCACTTGTTTCTCAAGAAGAGACAGGAAACATCCTCAATATCATTTGATTGAATAGTTTCCTCAGCTCTTTGTTGTTTGAAGAAACCCTCCCTTCAATTAGTCTTTTTTCATGAAAAGTAAACATGAGATAACAAATCAAGTCTTTCCCTAAGATTTTGAGTCTTGAATTCAAGTTGATTATGTTTCGCTTCTTCCTCAGAGAAAGACGATCAAACAATTCCCAATCATGGTCCTTGCAGATTGGTTTATCCGTATAGGATAAAACAGAAACTCCAGATATTTGCTATATTTCTCTTTGAATGAGATCTCAATTCTAGCTATAGTTTCATTAGATATCTTACAACTAGAATCCCTCCTTTTCCGATCCGGTTCCTCCACCACCATGAACCCCGGTTAGATTCAGGCCCAATACACTTTTTATTTATTGGGAGAACCCAAGTACGCTCTTGCGAATCCATGAAAAAACTCTCAAAAATATTTTCCTTTTTGGAAGATAAAGGAGCAAAACAATCAATCTATTGATATTGGAAGACCAAAAAGATTCTTCTAATGTCTCATTTCTGGGTACAATGGAATTCATAGGTATGGGAAGAAGCCCCATAAAATAGAGATTTTTTCTTTTGACCATCTTTCAATTGTTAATACGAGATATAAGGACCACTACTACAAGCAGTACTACACCTTTGATTGTGAAATATCGATTGCTTGTTGAACTTTGTGAAGCACGTAAAAGTTGGTTACTCCCAATTTGGGGGTCAAAGAGTTTCATAAAACATTCTTGGTGGAAAAAAATGTGAGTGAAAGATCCCACTGAATCAAATTTGATCCATGAATCTAAGAAATAGTGAGAATTATTGATCTCTCTCCATATCTCTCTCAATTCGAAGATCCAGGATTTGAATTGATGTCATTTCATTGATTCCTCATAATGATTTCATTTCAATTGGAATTTGGTTATTCACAATGTATGATGATCCCTGTTAAGCATCCATGGCTGAATGGTTAAAGCGCCCAACTCATAATTGGCAAATTCATAGGTTCAATTCCTACTAGATGCATGCTAATGAGAACATTCAACAAGTCTATCAGAATTAGCTCTGTATCAATGGAATCTCATCATCCATACATAACGAATTGATATATTCATACCATAACATATGAATAGTAAGAACTAGAATTCTTATCGATACTAGAACTCATAGGGAAGAAAATGGATTTATGGATGTAATCAAATATGCAGTATTTACAGAAAAAAGTATTCGATTATTGGGGAACAATCAATATACTTCTAATGTCGAATCAGGATCAACTAGGACAGAAATAAAGCATTGGGTCAAACTCTTCTTTGGTGTCAAGGTAATAGCTATGAATAGTCATCGACTCCCCGGAAAGGGTAGAAGAATGGGACCTATTATGGGACATATAATGCATTACAGATGTATGATCATTACGCTTCAACCGGGTTATTCTATTCCACCTCTTATAGAGAAAAGAACCTAAAGGAAAATACTTAATAACATGGCGACACATTTATACAAAACTTCTACCCTGAGCACACGTAATGCAACCATAGACAGATAAGTGAAATCCAATCTATGAAATAATTTGATCTATGGACAGCATCATTGTGGTAAAGGTAATAATGCCAGAGGAATCATTACCATAGGGCATAGAGGGGGAGGTTATAAGCGTCTATATCGTAAAATTGATTTTTGACAGAATGAAAAAGATATATCTGGTAGAATCGTAACCATAGAATATGACCCTAATTGAAATGCATACATTTGTCTTATACACTATGGGAATGGTGAGAATAGATATATTTTACATTCCAGAGGGGCTATAGTTGGAGATACCATTATTTCTGGTATAGAAGTTCCTATATCAATGGGAAATGCCCTACCTTTGAGTGTGGTTTGAACTATTGATTTACGTAATTGGAAGTAACCAATTAGGTTTACGATGAAACCTAGAAATTGATCACTGATCCAATTTGAGTACCTCTACGGGATAGATGTCAACATAAAACTGTTGAGTAACAGCAGCAAGTGATTGAGTTCAGTAGTTCCTCACATAAAATTATTGACTCTAGAGATATGGTAATATGGAGAAGACAAAATTGTTTAAAGTATGCACAGAATTGGAAACACCCTTCTTTCAAAGAGAGAAGGATGGGTTATTCACATTTAATTTGATGGTCAAAGGTGAATTGAACGCTAAGCAATGGTAATTAGAAAGATCCCGAGAGAAAAAATAGAGATGTCTCCTATGTTACCCGCAATATGTGGAAGTAGCAACATAATTTCATAGAGTCATTCGGTCTGAATGCTACATGAAGAACATAAGCCAGATGATGGAACTGGGAGACTAAGGATGTAGAAGATCATAACATGAGTGATTCGGCATATTTGGATTCCTATATATCAACTCATGTGGTATTTCATAATACGATTCATATAAGATCCATCTGTCTAGATATCATGATATACATCTAGAAAGCCGTATGCTTTGGAAGAAGCTTGTATAGTTTAGGAAGGGGTTTTTATTGATAAAAGAAAGAATCTACTTCAACCGATATGCCCTTAAGCATGACCATACATAACATAGAAATCACATTTGGAAAGGGTGGACAATTAGCTAGAGCAACAGGTGCTGTAGCGAAACTGATTGCAAAAGAGAGTAAATCGGCCACATTAAGATTACCATCTGGGGAGGTCCATTTGATATCCAAAAACTTCTTAGCCATAGTTGGACAAGTGGGTAATGTTGGGGTGAACCAAAAAAGTTTGGGTAGAGCCGGATCTAAGTGTTGACTAGGTAAGCGCCCTATAGTAAGAGGAGTAGTTATGAACCCTGTAGACCACCTCCATGGGGGCAGTGAAGGAAGAGCGCCTATTGGTAGAAAAAAAACCCACAACCCCTTGGGGTTATCCTGCACTTGGAAGAAAAAGTAGGAAAAGGAAAAAAATATAGTGATAGTTTTATTCTTTGTCACCGTAAATAGGAATATTGAAATCAAATTTTTGGAGTTTGAAATAATGTGATGGGAAAATGACAGGAATTGAACCCGCACATGGTGGATTCACAATCCACTGCCTTGATCCACTTGGCTACATCCACCCCTTATCTAGCTAAAGGATTTTCCCTTTTCTCCATTCATCATTATTGTATTTATTCTTACCTTATTAGATCGAGATATTGAACATAGTTTAAAATGTAAAAATAAAGGAGTAATCCGTTGTGACACATTCACTAAAGAAAAATCCTTTTGTAGCTAATCATATATTTGGAAAAATGGAAAAACTCGACATGAGGGAGGAGAAAGAAATAATAGTAACTTGGTCTCGGGCATCTACAATTATACCCACAATGATTGGACATACAATCTCCATTCATAATGGAAAAGAACATTTACCTATTTATATAACAGATTAGATGGTAGGTCACAGATTGGGAGAATCTGCCCCTACTCTAACTTTCGCGAGACATGTGAGAAATGATAATAAATCTCATGGTTAATTTTTTCATTTTTATTTTCTATTTTAGTAAAGTAGCAAAAGTAGTTATCATTCATTGGTAGGAGATAGCCTTATGATAAAGATAAAGAACTCGACTTCAAAAGGGGGAGCAATACCAAATCTCTTGCTCTAGAACAAGATATTGGATATTGCTCCTTCAACAATCCATATACATTAAGACAAAAGTCTTATCCATTTGTAGATGGGGCTTCAAAAGCGGCTAGGTCTAGAGGGAAGTTGTGAGAATTATGTTCATGTATTACTTCCATACCAAGATTAGCACAATTTATAATATCAGCCCAAGTGTTAATAACATGGCCTTGACTATCAACTATAGATTGGTTGAAATTGAAACCATTTAAATTGAAAGTCATAGTACTAATACCCAAAGTAGTAAACCAAAGACCTACTACAGGCCAAGAAGCCAAGAAGAAATGTAAGGAATGAGAATTGTTGAAACTAGAATATTGGAAGATCAATCGGCCAAAAAACCATGAGCAGCTATGATATTATAAGTTTCTTCCTCTTGACCAAATCTGTAACCTTCATTAGCAAATTCATTTTTAGTGGTTTCCCTGATCAAACTAGAGGTTACCAAAGAATCATGCATAGCACTAAATAGGGAGCCACCGAATACACCAGCTACACCTAACATGTGAAATGGATGCATAAGGATATTGTGTTTTGCCTGGAATACAATCATAAAATTGAAAGTACCAAAAATTCCTAAAGGCATACCATCAGAAAAACTTCCTTTCCTAATAGGGTAGATCAAGAAAACAGTAGTAGCAGCTACAACAGGAGCTGAATATGCAACAGCAATCCAGGGACACATACCTAGACGGAAACTAAGTTCCCACTCATGACCCATATAACAAGCTACACCAATTAAGAAGTGTAGAACAATTAGCTTATAAGGACCACTATTTTATAACCACTCATCAACAGATGCCACTTCCCATATCAAATAAAAATGCAAACTAATAGCTGCAGAAGTAGGAATAATGGCACGAGAGATAATATTGTTTCCATAAAGTAGAGACCCAGAGATAGGTTCATGAATACCATCAATATCTACTGGAGGAGCAGCGATGAAGGTGATAATAAATACAGAAGTTGCGGTCAATAAGGTAGGGATCATCAAAACACCAAACCACCCAATGTAAAGACAATTTTCAGTTCCGGTTATCCAGTTGCAGAAATGACCTCATAGGCTTGTACTTTCGTGTCTGTCTAAAATTGCAGTCATGATAAGATCTTGGTTTATTCTATTTTCAAGGACTCCCAAGCACACGTATTAACTCTAGTTATCTAAAATCTAGATATAGATAATACGAAGGCTTGTTATTTATGAGTATAACATGCGCTATATGTTAATGTCAACCAATCTCCGTATCATAGATTTCTATTTATCTGAATAAATTGACCAGAACAATTTCTAAATCAAATAATTGAAATTTTAAATTCTAATAAAAAAAAACCTTTTTCCTTTCCATATGGGTTGCCCAGGACTTGAACCTAGAACGAGTCAGATGGAGTAGATAATTTTTCCTTCTTGTTGTAATAGATGAAAAAAACCTCTCCCCAAACTGTTCTTGCATTTTTCATTGTGCACAACTTTCCCTATGTATACATATACAGCATAGACCCTGAAAAAAATTTGGAATAGTCGGTTGATGCAACACTACACTATTCCATGAGCATTTCAGAATGCAAATTCATAAATTTCTCTTAATCAATTATCAAATTTCCATTTTATTTTCATAAATGGAATTTGCATTATATTACATAAGGTTAAGGTCTCATGATCAATCATGAAAAATCCCACAAGTCATTACTTTACATAATATCCAAATAACAAATCCGTCCTATACGTAATTGAAAAGGGGCTTTTGGTAAGATTAAAGAAAGAATTTGTTCTTCTTCTGTAATGAATTCTTCCAATAATCCTGAACCTAATCTTTGCAAAAAAGCACGTGCTATATTTTTATGTTTACAAGCCAAAGTTCTAGCACACGAAAGCCAAAGTATAAACTCTATTCAATACAAACTCTGGCTTTTTGAGGATCCACTATGGTAATGAGAAAGATTTCTACATATCTGACTAAATCAATGAATAATATCCAAATATGATAAATCGGACCTAATTGGCTTAATAATTGGTTTATATGAATCCTATGCGATTGAGACCAAAATTGAAAATAATATTGCCAAAAATTGACAAAGTAAGATCTCTATTTCTTCATCATAAGATGAGTTCCCTTTGAAGCCAGAATTGCTTTTTCTTGATATTGAACATAATGCATGAAAGGATCCTTAAAGAACCACAAGGTCTTCTGAAAATGAAAATAATTAGAACACGCTACTATAAAAAACTATTCTATTTTTCCATAGAAATCTGTTCACTCAAGAAAAGCCCCATAAGACGTTGATAGTAAATAAGAGGATTGTTTACGAAAAAAAATAATATAAATTCACATTCAGAGACATAAGAATTATATAGGAATCAAAAAAATCTTTGATTTTCTTTTGTATTTGAAATTGAAATGATGTAAATAGATTTCTTTGGAGTAATGAAACTATTCTAATTATAATATTTGTGCAAAAAGAATTGCAATAAATGCAAAGAAGAAACATCTTGGGTCCAACATTGAAGGATTTGAACCAAGATTTCCAGATGGGTGGGATGGGGTATTAATATATCTGACACAAAATTAAAATGTGAAATTTTATCCTCTAAAAAAGGAAATATTGAATGAATAGATAAGAAATTATGAGATTTAGGTTTTTCTTTTTTTGTTCATGGGAAGACCCTAATTGCAGCAAGAATGGAATTTCCATAATAACTACAAAACCTTCTAATATCATTTGGGAATAAAAAAATTGTTATGCCCAACACTTTGATTTTGGCTCGAATCATCAACTAAATAAATTAAATAATTTTGTTGATACATTCGAATAATTGCTTGTTTCACAAGTACTGAACTAGATTTATTGTTATAATCCAAAATTTCTACAAAAATCGAACCATTTAAACCATGATCATAAGCAAGTGTATAAATATACTCCTGAAAGAGAAGCAAATATTGGAAGTGCATTTGCCTAGATCCATCCTTTTCTAAATAGCCTTGTAATTCTTCCATTTTCATTTCTACTTGAACAGGAAATGAGGGGCATTTCTTGGGTTATCAAATTATACATAGTGCAATATTGTTAGAACAGGATATATATTATGTATATAGTAATAATAAGAAAATATATACCCAGAGATAGGGAGAGTCCAATCAACAGATCTTTTTCTCTATTTTTCTATCCAATGGGTTTATGTTTTTATGTTCGTTAAAATTACAAGAGTGTAAAAATCATTTATTTTTGCAACCTAATCACTCTTTTGACTTTGGAATAAAGTCTCTTTATCAGTATATGATTTCTTCTACACATTTGTATCCAACACATAATTCTACTATAATTAGAATAAAGAATAGATAGGATTCAAAAAATAAATAAATAAAAAGCATCATTTACACAAGAATCCTTTCACCCATCAGGTATTAATTAATTTTTAACATCTAATTAGATCAGATAATTAATTAGTCAAATTAAGAATATAAGCTCATTGCTTTTTGTTTTACTCAAATTTGGACCATAAGATTCTATCCATTTATCCACTAGACCTAAAGAATAAACCCAAAATTCCATTTTGATTTTTTTAAAATTTAAATTCCAAATTTCTTATTTTTTTTTTATTATGACATGTTGTTTTCCCCATTCATTACCTTTCAGGATTAGTCATGGTCTTATAGACTCTACCAATAGTCTAGATAAATTTGGTGCTTCATCCAAATGTGTAAAAGATCATAGTCACACTTGAAAGCCAAGTACTCTACGATTGAGTTAGCAACCCGGGTAAATATACTATATAGATACAATCAAAATAAAAAAAAGACCAATTGAATTGCAATGCACAATCCCGACAAAAACAAAACATTGAACTAAAAAAAAGGATTTTTTAATAACCAATTATGAACTTATGAACAAACACCAAAATACTAAAATGGTGTATCCGCTTAAAAAACAACAAACAAACTATTAAAAGAGATGTAAAAATTGACATTTATTTTGATTTTTTATTTTCATTAATGTTACTAAAATATGCCTTGTCTTCCATAACTATAGAATAAATCTGACAACCCACCATTTGATTGAAGTGAAGGAAAAAACCAATCAACTCAATTTCAATATAGGGTGGATATAAACAGATCCATTTACCCATGATCAAATTATATTTGTCCAGTACATTATTGTCAATATGAATCGAATGTTGAGAAAACAAATTAAATTAGTAAGTAAATCAAATATCTCATCACTAAAGAGATGCAAATTTGACCATATCCAATTGAATTATAAATGGTTTAATTGAAATTTTGAATTAGGAACGTAGATTGAGATTCTAGTTTTTCCATAGGTATGGAATAGAAAAGGTTTCACGTAAGGTCAGATTAAGTTCCTTATTCTTGCTTTCCTATGAAAAGGAAAACATTATATATAGGACTATTATCTTTTCTTTCGTATCCCTCATATACAATGAACCATTGTTACTGAAGGTACTCACAAATTTTTAAGGAATCACATATACTTTTTACTTAACGGAGAAAAAGGGCTCTTAGCCGTTGTTACTGAATATTGAAATAGAAGAATAAATATAATAACAACATATAATATCATATCACAGGCCTTGTTTATTTATTTTATGCATTTACTTTGGATTTCCGAATCTTCTTATCAACTCCATCACCAATTCCATTTTCCATTTCCATAAAGTAAATGAAATATATAAATATATAAATGCCCTGCTAGTCGATACACTACATTGATTTATAATTAATCATTTGAATAAGTCAAAATACAATTTCCCATTTTTCGATTTTTAGTTTTTCTATCCCAACTTTATAAACTTTAAGCTTAAGACCGGCGAGAAATTAGCACCAAAAACTCCTTACTCTTTAATCTCCGCACAAAATATATTTAATGTGGAATTAGTATACCCTATTTATTTATTTTGGGAGGATTTTGGTTTGGAAAGGACATAGAGAGATCTTTCTTTTGCATTTCGACTCAGAACGCATCATGTGATAATTTACATTTCCTAAATACTAAATATAGGGACTTCTCTAAGTAATTAACTTAAGCTTAAATAGCTATCTTCAATTTCAATATAAATATGAGTAGTACGAGCATATAATATACTTGCATTTAAGACTTGATTATGTTTGTGAGAAACCAAATAAATGAAAAAAATATCATTCTGAGAATTTTTCTTAGAAGTCAGGAACAATCTGATCTGGGGCGGAAGGATTCAAACCTCCAAGTAACAGGACCAAAACCCGTTGCCTTACCACTTGGCCACGCCCCATTTTGATTTTTGTTCAACACTACTAAACACTAATAATGTAATTATATTAGTTAATAGTCAATTCCAACCCAAATACATAGGATAGACATCGTTACTAGGATTTGACACATATGATATAGAATAAAAAGATTCATTAATCATTATGTATAATTCAATTAATATATTGTAGGAAAGTAGAATTACATATTATTCTTTATTCTCATTTTGTTTTGGAACAGGAGAAAGATTTTTATTTTGGAAGAGTTGGAAGAGAAAAGGAATTATTTGATCTGCTTTTTTTTTCACTCCTTAAAATTTCAAAAATAACTCAATCAAAATCAAATATCAAATTATATCATCTGCAAGAATAAAATATTTGTTATGCTTAATATCTTTAGTTTAATTTGTATCTATCTTAATTCTATCTTTTATTCGAGTAATTTTTTCTTTACCAAATTACCCGAGGCTTATGCCCTTTTCAACCCAATCGTAGACGTTATGCCCATCATACCTGTGCTCCTTTTTCTTTTAGCCTTTGTTTGGCAAGCTACTGTAAGTTTTAGATAAAATCTTTAATGCTCTCCTAAATTCTAAATTCCTGATCCATTCAAAAAAAAGATCTGAAAAATGGATAGGATCCGATATGCCTTATATTTTTTATTATTTTGTTACTAAAAAAATAACTAATCTATTCCCCTTTCAGAAAAAAATGATCTTAGTGTAATGCTTACTCTCAAACTCTTCATTTATACAGTGGTGATATTCTTTGTTTCCCTCTTCGTATTCGGATTCTTATCTAATGATCCAAGGCATAATCTTGGGCATGAGAAATGAAAAAAAAAAAATCAAAGGATTGATATTTTTTGGAATTTGAAACTCTCAAGAGATCAGAAAGAAGGAGCGGGGAGAGAGGGATTCAAACCCTCGGTACAAATAACTCGTACAATAGATTAGCAATCCACCGCTTTAGTCCACTCAACCACCTCTCCCAATTCAAATCAATACTGCAAATTTTTTTTGTGATATATGAAGTAAAAATTGATAAAAACTCTAGTTTTAAGGATTCAAGGATTCTATGATATAGAAAAAATATACAATATCCACAAGCAATTAAATTTCAATAATGATTTGAAACAGATATTCCCATCCTCATAGAAAGAATACCTTACTTCTTTGAAGAGGTACAAAAGTGTATTCCCCCAGCCCAGTTAAATACTGGCCGGGCCAGTACTTCTTTTAATTCAATCAATCATTCATAGATCAATTAATTTCATTTTATTTATATAAACAAAAACATAAAACATATTAATTATATGTTGTTTATATAATTAAACAATATCTCAATAATATTAATATAATATCTCAAAATTTTAAATTCTAATATATATAAATGTTAATATATATAACAATATCTCAAAACACACATATTTTGAATAGAAATATAATTAATTGAACCCCCCCCAAAAAAAGCCAAACTTTATTTTATTTATTTAAATTTAGAATAAATTTTAGATCTGATTTAACCGAATTCATAAGATCTAATAGTTGAGAAGAAAAAAAAAGAACCATATATGCATAATTCATCATTTTTATGGTTCGGCTTCAACGACTTCTTCGAGCCAGGGCTGCCAATCCAATAATGACTTACTAGTAAAGAAACAAATATAACCCCTTCTTTCTAGTATTTAAATAAACTTTCCGCTATCACTGGTTTTTTTTCGAATCCCCAGTCAGCATACGTGTAAACACTAAAATTTTCATGATTCTGATGCAATTTTGTTTTGATTGCATCTCACTTTTTTTGTTTTGTCTTTGACAAATGGTTATTTATATATCATAATATATATATGGTAGTGGGTATAGTTTAATAATAAAAGTGCGATTCGTTCTATTAACCCCTTAAATAGTTAAAGGGTCTTTCAGTATTTTTCTTCAAAATAAAAAACTACAAAACTTTATTTTGAAAATTTAAAAGGTTTAATCCTTTACCTCTCAATGGCATATTTGAGGAAATATATACATTCTCACAATTTGTATCCAAAATTCCAAAAAAAAATGCATTATGGAGTTGTGAAGCATAATTTTTTTTTATTTTGAATTGGATCAACTCTTCCAATTGAATAAGTATGAATATAAGTATGAATAAAAGATCTATGGATAAAGATCCAAAAGTTTATTTCCCATCGTAACTAGATCTTCAATTTTTTGTTGTAAAAGGAAAATTGAAGCTAATTAGCTAGAGAACGAGGGTTTTGGTTTACTAGAATCATCGACATATTGTTTCAGCTCGGTGGAAAAACAAAATTATTTTTCTCAGGATCCCACAAGTAGAAATAGGGAATGAAGTAACTAGATTAGACAGATTTGGTATAATCTCCCTACTCTAGATCTAGAGGGATCATCTAGAAAGCGAGTATTCTTAGATGCATTCAGATAGATAAGCTAACATAGATGTTATGGATCTAATTTTATTAGGACTTCCTTCATACATTGAAACTTTTTTCTTTCTGTTTTTCGTTTAAGATCTTAGATCTGGAAATACATCGATTTTCCATAAAGGAGCCGAATGAAACCAAAATCTCATGTTCGGTTTTGAATTAGAGACGTTCAAAATGATCAACCAACGTCGACTATAACTCCTAGCCTTCCAAGCTAACGATGCGGGTTCGATTCCCGCTACCCGCTCCATATTTATTACACATATACATACATCATAAAATGGAATATGCATCCTTTTTTGTTTTTAGGGAATAACATTTATGTGTAATCAGATTTTATCCGAACAAAAGTGAAGACTGCGAAAGAAGAAAATGGGAATGAAAAAGCGTCCATTGTCTAATGGATAGGACAGAGGTCTTCTAAACCTTTGGTATAGGTTCAAATCCTATTGGACGCGATTTCTTTTTTTTTTCAACTATTTTTTTTTTAATGGCCATGTCAAGAAACCCCTTTCTTTTCTAATGATTCGGATCAAATATATATATATTTCTCAACAATTAGTCTTGTACTAAGACTAAGAATAAGAATGAGAAATTTATGTTTGTTCTTGAAGTAGAAAGAACTCAATCTATTCTTGAACAGTTCCCTTCAAAAGGATTTTTGCTTCTTCAGTGAATGTCTTGGTAGAAGATATAATTTCTTGGAATTTAGGTTTATTCTTTTTTAAGTAAGTACATAACTGAACAAGAAATTTCTTTACCTGCCCAATTTCTAATGGATCAAGATATCCATTCGCCCTAGTATAAATAGTAGCTATTTGTTCTTCTACTGCGAGAGGATCTGATTGAGATTGTTTGAGCAACTCATGTAATCGTTGACCTCTTGCCAACTGATTCTGAGTATCTTTATTGAGATCAGAAGCGAATTGTGCAAAGGCTTCTAATTCTGTGAATTGAGCTAGTTCCAATTTTGATTTGCCAGCTACTTGTTTCATAGCTTTAATTTGAGCCGCAGATCCCACTCTGGAAACAGAAATCCCCACATTAATAGCAGGTCGGATTCCAGCATTGAATAGATCGGCGGATAAAAATATTTGTCCATCTGTAATGGAAATTACATTAGTGGGGATATAAGCTGAAACGTCCCCAGATTGAGTCTCAACTATTGGTAAAGCGGTCATACTTCCTTCACCTAAACGAGAACTTGATTTAGCAGCTCTTTCCAAAAGGCGTGAAGGCAAATAAAAAACATCTCCCGGATAAGCTTCACGACCAGGGGGTCTTCTTAATAGAAGAGACATTTGGCGATAAGCTTGTGCTTGTTTGGAGAGATCATCATAAATTATTAAAGTATGTTGTTCACGATGCATAAAATATTCAGCTAGAGCCGCTCCTGTATAAGGTGCGAGATATTGTAATGTAGCAGGTGAATCCGCTGTTTCGGCTACCACAATAGTGTATTCCATCGCCCCTCGCTCCTGAAAGGTAGTCACTACCTGAGCCACAGAAGATGCTTTTTGACCAATAGCTACATAAACACATATTACATTTTGCCCCTTTTGGTTGAGAATAGTATCTGTGGCTACTGCCGTTTTGCCGGTCTGCCTGTCCCCAATAATTAATTCTCGTTGACCGCGTCCTATAGGGATCATGGAATCAATAGCAATAAGTCCCGTTTGAAGAGGCTCATATACGGAGCGTCTTGAAATAATACCTGGAGCAGGAGATTCAATTAAGCGAGATTCGGAAGCTGAAATTTCCCCCCTCCCATCAATAGGTTTAGCCAGAGCATTTATAACACGACCCAAATAAGCCTCACTGACAGGTATCTGGGCAATTTTTCCTGTTGCTTTTACAGAACTCCCCTCTTGTATCATCAAACCGTCGCCCATTAATACAACGCCAACATTATTGGATTCCAAATTCAGAGCAATGCCTATTGTACCCTCTTCAAATTCTACTAATTCACCTGCCATGACTTCATTAAGGCCATGAATATGAGCAATACTGTCGCCTACTTGTAGTACGGTACTGGTATTCATAATCTTTACTTCTCTATTATATTGTTCAATACATTCACAGATAATATTACTAATTTCATCGGCTCGAAGGGTTACCATTAGTGTCTCTTTATTCTTTTTCGAAAGAAAAAAAAAAAATAATACCTAAAGTTTCAACTAAAGCAAAAGTAGAAAGATTAATCGGTTATTTCTTCCATCGCTGCGAGGATATGAATATTAGCACTGATGATACGGAAATGTAAATCACTATTCAAACAACTATTTAGAGTTCCTAGAGCTTCGTGTAAGGCTTGCTGGAAAACTCATTGTCGTACCTGATTAATCGCTCTTTGTTGTTCAAAAAGAAGGGTTTCCTTTTTATAATTTTCTAATCATTCCAAACTATCACAAGTAGCGTTGATCAAATTTACTTTTTCTCATTCTATCTCAGAGTATCCATTAATTTGACACTCATCTGCTTCCATTTCCACTTTCTATAAGCGAGTTTAGGCCTTTTCAAGCTGCTCATGGCCCCTTTATGCAATTCTTCCGAATTTTGAATAGTACTCAAGATCCTCTGTTTTCTATTATCTAATAAATCATTTAATGAAAGTAGATTATCTTACTATATAATATAATTTTATGACTTCCATGATCTCTTCCCGAACCAAACATGAATCTTTCAGTTCATTTGGCTCTCACACTCAATTATTTATTTTATAGACATATAGACATTTCCATATCATTTAATGTAATGAGCCTGGCCCATCTTTTCTTCATCGAAATTGATACAAGACCAGAATGTTCTATTATAGTAAAAGGACTTTTCCAACTAAACAAAAATCTATAATTTCAACAAAGTTGTTTCTTTATTTAATTTGTTTTTATTAAATTTCAAATACAAATAAATATAAAATACAAATATATATCTATAATAGATATTTCATTTTAATATATTTGAAATAAATATTATTTGTTATTTGAAATTAAAATATTTTATTTTAATATAATTTAAATTTGTTTATGCCCTTTCTGCAAATCCAAAAAATTCTTTATTTTTTTATACATAAGCCATTGATTCGGCATTGGATAAAAAGAGGCAATGTGCTTATTTTTTCCTAATACATTTTTTTATAGTAACTGGGAAATAATTGAAATCATTTTATCGATATGAGTGTCTTATATCGGATAAATTACTAACTATTTATTTTAAAATGAAAATCATTTCAGTACTAACACTAAGATAGTGGTAGAAAGAATACCCATGTTATGCCTGGACTTCAAATAGTTTGGCTTTAACCATGTTAATGGTCTCACATTATTGGTTGATAGAAAATCAAAGCTGATTTACCAATGAATCATGAAATGCTATGGTTCTTACATATATTATATTATATAATTTATGAATGGAATTTATTCATAAGTAATTCGTCGAGATTGTCCACCTTTCTTTCTTATTTTTTATTTTATTTATAAATACAATAAAAAATAAGAAATAGAAATATATTATATTAAAGTACTGTCGGTTGGATCCAACCTATTTTTGAAATAGACAACTCGCACACACTCCCTTCTTAAAAATAATCAATACACCAAGCACCATACTTAGATTTATTAGATTTGTTGCTAAAATATTGGTATTAAACCCGAAACTTTCGACGAATGGTCAATGTTCAAAAGAAAATTTCTTTGGATGTTAGCAGCCACATCAACACCCAAAGGGTCATCCGATATATTTCAAGGCAAAAAACTGACACCATATGTCATTACTTGCTATAGCATATATATGAATGCTCAATAATGATTCTGACATGTATAAAAGCTCAATTATCATACTAATATTAGCAAAAATTTCAAGCTATGAAAGACCAACTACCAATCCCCTTCAAATATAATAAAAATTGTCAATGTTAGCTACAACATATGTAATCTTGCAAGTAAATGAAGATAATGTGTTGGGAATTAGCTTCAATATGTTTGGGTTAATTTTAGCCAAAAATAGAAAAATCCAATTAAATCAAATTGATTAGGGGAAAAAAAATCAAAATTCACACCCATGTTTATAGGTCTTAAGTTCTGTAGCAATAAAATTAGATATATGTGTATGAGGAAGTAATCAGTCATTGGAGCAAATAGATCAGATAGGCTAATTAAAATTGATTACAACAATTTAGAAACTTTAAAAGAAAAAGAAATTTCTCAATGCAAATAGTTAATTTCAGGTTAATATTATACTAAATTGAGATTTATAGAGAAAAAATAGAATACAATCATGCAAACCAAGGAATAGAAAAAATTTTCCTAAAATATTAAGAAGATCTCTTTCTTGGGAAAACATCATAGATTTGTTCAAGTTATATGCAAAACTAGCGATGGAAAAATATTAAAATTAATGAAAAAATAAAAAATTCCATTGCTTGCATACATACATACATACAAAATGCTTGGTTTATAGTAACCAAAAATCAAAAGTATTTTTTTCTAAGTAAATAGTAACCACAATCAAAGAAAGCACAAATAAAAATCCTACTCAATTCCCTAATTTATCACCATGAATGAACAAGAAAGAGAACAATGGGTAGAAAAATTAACTAAGATGGGATACAAAATTGATGAAAATTTATGTTAATTGAAAGAAAATACCTTTGAATTTTTTTTCACTGTGATATCTATAAGTTCTTATTTAAAATCACTCTTTTTATCCCAATTAATAAAAATAGATGGCAAATAAGAGATGCGAGTTCTAGTGGTTACAAGAGAATGTTTGGAAAAGATGAAAATGGCTTTGGATTTCACGCAATGATAGAGAAAACAATACTCAAGTAGAAAAAAAACATGCAACTAGAAAATAAATAAAAAATAAGATATGAATAAAATACCAAATAACAATAAAAGAACAACAATGAGATTTGAAGGGTAAAAAAAGTAAAAAAATGGAGAAATACGTATTTTTCCATAAAGATAAGTTATAGAGAAAGCTTCACAAAATAATTTTGAAGCATTTTTCAAAATCTAATACAATTTTGGAGAATAGAAAAAAAATCCTTCATTTTTTAGTTGAAATTTTTTTAAAATAATATCTCTATTTTTTATTTTTATAAATATATTTTTTAGAAAATTAGAGTAATTTTTTGTAACTAAACAAGCTCTTAACTTCTACGATCACGCTTGTTTGATACAGCAAACACTATTTTGACTGGCAAGATATATTGAATTTTTTTGCTCACTTTCAGAGTTGGATCTTTCTGCTATGTGCATTTTCCACAATCATCATAGACACATTAACAAAAGCAATATTTATTCATCTGTTCAGATTTCCAAGAAAAGCAGATACAAGTCTTAGAGGGAAGAAATTTAAAGTAGACATGCAGTAGCACATTCCAAGATGCAATAACAAACGGTTTCTGAAACCTTTTCTCGACCAATAGAGGATTCCGAACATGCCCAACGAACATCATGACCCCAGTCCTGTCTTCCCTGATCAAAACAAGAACTGATGATCAGCTACAAAGTCCACAGGGTCCATGGGCCACTGCAACGCCCTGGACGTCGCAACAACACCACCACCAGCAGCCGCCTCAGTTCCTTCCTCGTTGACTTCAACAACCGATTTATGATAAACTGTTGACACAAACTATTGCCCGCCTGTGAAATCACCATCTCTGACAGATCACCAGCCCCTGAGAAAGGCAAGACAAGGCCTAAACCTTTCAAAACCTCAGATGCTTCAAAACCGAATGAGACCTCAAAACTTCGGGTCATAAATTTCCTAACAGCAACCTTTTTCAATGGAAGATACAGGTTGACAGAAACAGCTTCACTCAGCTTTGATGACAAACTCCACAAACCATCTCTTGCATCAGAGAGGAATATATACATGGAAAAGTGCCTCCCGTCAAAGCCCTTCTTGTAAGGAAGCCCGAGAACTTTGAAACCATCATGAGAAGACATAAATTGCGTTTCTTTACTAGTCATGAAAGGCACTGGAGTAGTAGTACCATTCAGAAGGTGAAAGTCAGACTTCTTGGTTTTAGTGGCATCAAACTTCTTATCCCAGACTCCTTTGAAGTAGAGAGCATTGCCAAGTACTAAACGAGTATCGGAGGTAACAGAGCCACAAGGAAGAAGCTCTTTGATAAGCCCAGGCGTGTTGTGCTCAACCCATGAATTAACTTATTGTGCAACTTTATCAGGCTGCAGAAACATGGAACTCATGTAATCAGTTATGAACTGGCTCCCACTGAAATGACGAGGATAAATCTAAGCATTTTTAACCACAATCAAACCATTTTTCAGACAAGATTAAACCCTGGTAATGAAAAGCACAATGACACCAGAAGCAACTCAATCTGAACTCCAGAAAACCATGAACATCTAACATGTTTATGCAACCCTAATTGAAAGGCATTACCCCAATATTTGGCAGAATGAAACACTAACAGGAAAACTTTATGAGTTGTAAAACTAATGCCGAGAGAAGATGATGAGGTAACACATATTGAGATGAGGTAGTATAATGCTAATAGAAGATCGTATGGAGAAAATAGAAGAAACAAATATCAAAGCACAACAATGCTATATCACATAAAAGATCAACAAGAAATGGTTATTTCTAAAAGGCATGTTGAGAGAACTACGAGAAGCAAACGTACATAGTTTTTCGAATCGGAAAGAAATGGAGATGCAGCTTAAAGACAGCGGTTCAGAAATCAGAA
>RXID01022433.1:0-15783 GCA_005019695.1 Trichopus zeylanicus subsp. travancoricus
ATGACTGACCACTTGGTGTTCTTGGGTTTCGTTGGAAGTGCTGAAGGCATTCATGTTGATGAAGAAAAGGTAAAAGCTATTAAGGAATGGCCTATACCCAGAAGTGTATCAGAAGTTAGAAGCTTCCATGGTCTGGCGACATTCTATCGGAGGTTTGTCAAAAACTTTAGTTCCATTATGGAACCAATAACTGAATGTTTGAAGCAACGCAAGTTCTCCTGGACTCAAGAAGCTAATAGATGCTTCGAGTTGATTAAGGAGAAGTTATCTACTGCGCCTATTTTGGCATTGCCTAGCTTCGAGAAGTTATTTGAGGTAGATTGTGATGCTTCGAACATAGGCAATTGGAGCCGTTCTAAAAAAATCTCAGGAAGGAAGAACAGTAGCTTTCTATAGTGAAAAGTTGAGTGAAGCTCAAAAGAAGTGGTCATATGAGCTGGAATTTTATGCTGCCTTGTACCAAGCAGTCTCGTCATGGCAAGCACCGATCTACTTCAAAGAGAGTTCATTCTATCTATGCCCACCAAGCTTTGAAATTTCATTGATAGCCAGACGGACTTGAATCGCATGCATGGTCGATGGTCGTCATTCTTACAGCAATACACCACTAGTTTTGAAAACACACAATCTGGACAAAAAACCTAAGGTGGAAGAATGCTTTGAGCCGTAGGGCAGCTTGTGGTAACTCTCAGAAACGAAGTGAAGGGTTTGATTATTTGAAGGAATTGTTTGCTGAGGATGAAGATTTTAAAGAGGGGTATAGAAAGTGTCAAGCAGGACAAAGAAGTGATTTATATCTTCATGAAGGCTTTCTCTTTAAGGGTTCTCATCTTTGCATTCCAAGGTGCTCCTTGAGAGAAAAGGTGGTGAAAGAGTTGCATAGCAGTGGCTTCGCAGGACATCTTGGGCATGACAAGAGCATTGCACTAGTTGAAGAGCGCTACTACTGGCCACAACTTAAAAGGGATGTTGGTCGCTTTGTACAAAGATGCTATGTATGCCAAACAGCCAAAGGAAGCTCTCAAAACACTGGCCTTTATACCCCATTGCCTGTGCCAAATGCCCCATGGGAGGATTTATCGATGGATTTTGTTTTGGGCCTCCCCAGGACTCAACGAGGCTTAGATTCAGTATTTGTTGTTGTCGACAGATTTTCCAAGATGACACACTTCATTCCATGTAAGAAAACAGCAGATGCAACAAGGGTGGCTAATCTATTCTTTTAAGAGATTGTAAGGCTACATGGAGTGCCAAAGACTATCACTTCTGATCGTGACACAAAATTTCTAAGTCACTTTTGGAAGACATTGTGGAAGCGATTTGATACGTCTCTACAATTTAGTAGTGCTTATCATCCACAAACCAGATGGACAAACTGAAGTGGTGAATCGAACACTTGTAAACATCATCGGTGTCTTGCAAGAGACAAACCAAAGCAGTGGGACTATGCACTCGCACAAGCTGAATTTGCTTTCAATAACATGAAGAACAGGTCCACGGGAAAATCGCCATTTGAAAGGCTCACCTGGGTGCAATGGCACATGCAGTACGGGGAGGAATACCAGGCCGTCATTGAAGCCGGCGAAGGAAGGGAAGGGACACAAAATATCCTTTCTCAAATGAGGAGAGTGTTCTCCTTGGAAGACCCAACCCAGGGATCAACCCTAGCTCAAGATGCGGCGTACCGAGACCTGGAGAGACTTTCATGTGAAAACATGAAAGATATCCTCCTCTACATGAACGACTACCTCAGATTGGCAACAAAAACAGGGAGGCTATATGTTGGCACTGAGCTATCTGAGAAGTTCTGGATGAAAATGCCGGGCGAGCTTGGCCGAAGAATGAAGGCGGCCTTCGATCAGAAGTACCCCGGGCCAATATTGGAGTCATACCCAGAATTCTATTTGCTTATAGGTACTTGGAGGACGAATGCAAGGATGCTGCGTTCAAAAGGTCCCTCAAGGATCTCTCTTTTTGCAGCTAGATCCCAATCTCGGGTTACTACGCCAAGGAAAGAAAATATGGCATCAGAAGGGCAAAAACATACAAGGGAAAGCCGCACGACACACATGTGCGCATCGAAAAGAGGAAGCATCTTATACGCAGCAAACGGTGTAAATGCTACCTTTGCGGCAATGAAGGGCATTTTGTCAGGGAGTGCCCAAATGGCTGAAGAAATGTGAAGCGAGTTGCTATCTTCGAGCAACTCAATGTACCAGAAAAGTATGACCTGATCTCTGTGCAGGAAGGGGAAGAGTAAAGTGATGCTATCTTCAGCATCTCTGAGGGAGAGGACGCCCAAAGTCTTCACAATTCCCTCAGCCCCCTTATACATGAAGAGGTCATTTACGCTCTTGGAGAAGTAGAGGGAGGATACCGCCCTCAGGTAACGCTGCCTGACTCTCAAGAAAACTATCTTCATTCTTGGCAGCATAACAGTTTTGTGCAGCCACTAGAGGAAAGGTGCTCGTGCTGCAAGTGCTAAACAATACAAAGGGCGAGAATTCATTGCCCCAGCTGCAAAGTTACTGCTTGTAATTTGTGCGGACCATACTACTTCAAAACAGCGGTCCCCGTTACACCAGCACCACCCGCGCCGTTTCCCCCCTAGAGACTGGTATAGGAACAGCAGCATTACATTGTGTGGTGCGAGGGTGAGATTGAACGGCTAAAGAGGGAGGTGGAGTACTATAGGAAGAAAGCTAAGGAACTAGAGCTTGAAAGAAGCCTGCAGAAAGACTATGAGGGGCAGAGGAAAGAGAGTGGAGATAAGGGACGAAGGACAGGAATATACAAGTGTCCTGTTCCAAGAAAGCATCTTCAAGACAGCCACTGAAGGGGCAGCTCGGCCAACACCAGGGCCAAGACTGGTAAAAAACATGCTTTATAATATGGTTGTAGAGCTTGAGTTACCTGACATCCCCAGGTTTCGGGTGCGAGCAATATTGGACACAGGAGCCACTACCTGCTGCATCGATGAGGCCTCAGTACCATCGGAAGCACTGGAAGAAAATAGCTTTGTCATACAATTCAGCGAAATAAACTCAAAGCATACTGCAAACAAGAAGCTGAAAGGGGGGAAGATGCATATAGGAGACAACAGCTTTAAAATCCCCTATACATACAGCTTTAAGATGGAGTTGGGCGATGGCATCCAGATGATAATCGAATGCAACTTCATCAAGGCCATGCAGGGAGGGGTCCATATAGAAGGTAATATTGTTACTTTCTACAAAAACCTAACTGTCATTAGCACTTCTCCCACAGCATCAGTGGCCGCTGCCGTGGAGGAACTCGAGCTAGAGGAAGATGAATATATTGATATTCAGCAATCAGTCTACTACAATATGGGCGTAATCAGAGAAACCTTCCTCCACAAATTCCAGCCCACAATGACCAAACTCAAGGAGGCTGGATTTATTGGGGAAGACCCGCTTAAGCACTGGGTGAGAAACAGAGTAGTATGTTATCTGGATATTAAAAATTCGAACTTTGTTATTGAAGATCGCCCGTTGAAGCATGTCACACCGCAACTGCAAGATGCATTCAGGCGGCATGTGGAGGCCTTGCTGAGCATAGGAGTCATCCGACTGAGCAGGAGCCGGAACAGAACAACGGCTCTCATCGTCAACTCTGGTACAACCATTGACCCAGCTACCGGCAGGGAAGTAAAGGGTAAAGAAAGGATGGTCTTTAATTACAAGCGTCTGAATGACCTTACTAATAAAGACCAATATAGCCTTCCGGGGATTAATACCATTCTGAGAAGGGTAAGCCATAGCAAGGTTTATTCTAAATTTGACCTAAAAAGTGGTTTCCATCAGGTGGCCATGCACCTCAACTCCATCGAGTGGACAACATTTTGGGTCCCGACCGGGCTCTACGAGTGGCTGGTCATGCCATTCGGATTGAAGAACGCTCCCTCCGTTTTCCAGCGGAAGATGGATTTATGTTTTAAAGGAACGGAGGACTTCATTGACGTCTACATCGATGATATCCTAGTTTTCTCCCAGATGGAGGAGCACGCAAAGCACCTCACCATCATGCTAGACATCTGTGAAGAACACGGGCTTGTTCTAAGCCCCTCAAAGATGAAGATAGCGATAACGGAGGTAGAGTTCCTTGGTGCCATCATCGGTAATCAGAAGATCAAGCTGCGGCCACACATCATCAAGAAGATTACTGAGGTACAAAATAAATCCCTAATGACAAAGAAGGGGCTCCGCTCCTGCTTAGGGATCCTAAACTATGCCAGGAACTATATCCCAAATCTGGGAAAACTTCTCGGCCCACTCTACGCCAAAACCAGCCCAACATGGGAAAAGAAAATGAATCAACAGGACTGGGCCTTGGTGGACCAAATCAAGCAACTGGTCCAATGACTGTCGGATCTGGAAGTACCCCCCGCAGGAAGCTACATTGTCCTAGAGACAGATGGATGCATGGAAGGATGGGGCAGAATTTGCAAATGGAAGCCATGCAGGTATGATCCGAAGTCCACTGAGCGCATTTGTGCCTATGCCAGTGGGAAATTTAATCCCCTCAAATCAACTATTGACGCGGAGATATATGTCGTAATGCATTCCTTGGAGGCCTTGAAAATCTATTACTTAGATAGGAAGGAGTTAACTATCAGGACAGATTGTCAGGCCATCATCAGCTTCTTCAACAAGTCTCCGAACCATAAGGTTGGAAAGTGTACAAAGAATAAAACACTGTAGCTTCACTGTAGCTACTGTAGTCGTACAGACAGCTATCACTGTAGCCGAACGACAGCTGTCACTATCGCATTTTGTACTCTAGTATAGGGTTACTGTGCATAGGACGGTGACCCCTGTACATAGGGCGGTGTTCATTGTAGAACACTGTACATAGGGCGGTGCGCACTGTAGTAAGTACACTGTATACTGTAGCAAGTATACTGTAGCACTGTAGCGCACTATAGCAGTATGATGTAAGCGCTGAGCTCATAAGCTCAGCCCGCCCTCTATATAAGGAGGGTGGCAGCACCATTGTAAGCATGTCCGGATTGTCCAGAGATCCTTTAAGAGCAATAAGAATCTGAAGTTCTCTCCATATCTCTTCTTATTTCTTGTTGTTCTCCACTTGAAATCCACAAAAGGTGCTAATTTCCACATAAGAATCACCGGGAGCATCACATAAGCGGCGATTAACGACATGGTATCAGAGCTTGTCAAAGATATGGCAGCGTAAACACCTTAAAGGTCAAGGTGCTAAGAGTATGAGGTAAGGGTTCGTTCTTGCCATTTCCTGTCCTGTATTACCGTGTTAAGACTTGGGTTGAGTTCATCAATTACGAATTCTCATCCTTTATCGTATTATGCGGATTAGGTCGTGACTCAACTGAGAAAAAGAACAGGCCCTAACTTGGCAGTTGAAGGCAGAAGGCCTGTTGTAAGCCCAAGGGCATGCCTGTGTGATTTCAGTATAGTCTTTACCTAATCTGGAACTTACCTCTAGGATGGCTTTGGTAATGATGAATTAAGCTTATATGTCTAACGCATGGGAAAAATCTATTCAAGAATGGTATGAGCATTCCCGAACCTCTAATCTCGAATACCTTGACCTTGCTTTAACATCTAAAGTTACAACAAATCAGTTAGCACATAATCTTGCTGTAATCTATGACAAGACTTGCCTATCATCAAAAGTTCACTTAAAAAACTTTAAACAAGTACTTGAACTATGCCAGCACATCACAAGAGAGGTCTCAGGACTAGAAGATTCTCTGAAAAACTTGACAACTGTCATACTTGACAGTAGAACTTTCACAAAATAAGACGCCAGGGAACTTGTACTTGAAGAAACCAGGCTACACCGGCAACCGAAGGCAGATAGTCTAGCACTATCATTACACACCAGTGAAGACCTTGCTCAGGTAAAAAGGCTTCTTTTTCAGCTAGAACAAAGCTGCATCACCCAAAGGCCGCAGGAGGCCCAATGAAGCCTGAGGGTTTTCAAAAACCCTTTCGACATACTCAAGGAGGAGCAGGAGAAACTTGAAGGCGAATGACATCAAGGTCAAGCACCCAGTTGGCCTTGGAACAACCGTCAACATCGACAATATCCCCACTCTTCGAAGACCAAATTCGGGGATACAGGAGAACTCATCGACGCCTTCATACCGCCCAGCAAGCAACAAGAAGGGTGGGTCAGTTCCTCATGGGGCGGAGCACCCCACAGCATACCTTGGAACAGCAACTTTATCCTCAGGAATAACTGAAATTGTCAATGCAGGAGAGAGCTGCAATCATCCCTGCGCAGGTTCTCTATCACTCCCGAAGGGATGATGTACACCATAAGGTGTACACTCACAGATCGGAGGAGTCGATCCTGTGTGTCAACAATGACCAGGTGGACCTTTCCTTCATCCAAGAGGAGAGCTACCACCAACTGCAGAGAAGCGGAATGCAGTATATACACCTCGGAGTACTGCAGCTCCGGATCCAGACACTACACCGACAGGAGGTCGGGATAGTAGCACTGATTGTCTTCCGAGACGATCGATGGGCAGGAGACAAGGCCATATTGGCCACGATGGAAGTCGATCTGGCTAAAGGCAGCCAGTTGGTTTATGTCATACCAGACATAATGCTAACCATCGGGGATTTTTATAGGAATCTCCAAGTCTCAATCCTGACCAAAGGATATGAGAACTGGCAGAATGGGGAATCCAATCTGCTCATTACCAGAGGACTGGTCGGACGGCTGTCAAATACCCCAAACGTAGGCTTCGTGATATAGGACAACTACATCTTTTTCACAGTAAAATCCAGTCCAAGTTGAATTCCAACTCCAATTAGGATCCGTCAAGATTCGTACAGCTACAGTCCAAAGGCCATATCTCCTAAGATATTGATCCAAATTCAGCAAATAACTATCCGTTGGAAAGCTGAGATCGATTCCTATAAGTCTCTTATTTACTATTTTGGATAATTCGGATTTTATGTTGATCAAAATTAGGATTTATTTATCAGTCCGAGTCAATAACAGTCCTAACCCAATAAGGAATAGGATTTATATATCTTTATTTAAGATATGTTAAGTAGAATTCTTAGTAGAGTCTAAGTCCTATTTTTAGTCTATACCAAGTAGGACTCTAAGTTTATCAGAGGGCTATATATAAAGCCCAAGGTTGTAACAAAAAAAGGAAGACTTTTCTATCAATAATATTCTCATATTTTGGGTTTGTTCCCTTTTTATCTTCCTTGTGGATTCAAGGATCTATCGTGGTGAGAAGATGGTGATCTTCTTCCTATCCCTTGTGCTCCCTCCGGCTACATCAAGTGGATCTATCATTGCGAGAAGATGGTGATCTTCTCCCTATTCCTCATGCCTTCCTCCTGCTGCATCAAGTGAAGACGGTGATCTTCTCCCTATCTCTCGTGCTTCCTCCCTCTGCATCAAGAGAAGACGGCGCTCTTTCTCTGACCCCTCGTGCCCCCTCTTCCCACTGCATCAAGTGGTATCAGAGCGACGTTGTTCCTGAGCTCGACTCCATTGATCGTAGTTGGTGGCAACAACTCCATGGACAGTGATATAGGAGATTATGAAATTCGAGATTTGATTAAACAAAATTTTCTTGCTTCTATCACTAGGAAGTATGAAGCTTTGAAACAGATTGAAACTAAGAACCAAGTTCATCAATTGATCGTCGAAGAGGCTCACGGTCCGATGTCTTGGAGATCAACAGACGAAACTATTCAGGAAAACCAAAACCATGGTGAGGTGAATATTTCATATTTTCATGGCTATGAGAATTTATTTATTTGGATCGATAAAGTTGAGAAATTCTTTAAGTTTATGGAGATTCCTGAAGAGAAGAAGGTGAAAATTGTTGAATACAAGCTTGATGGTTATGCTTCATCTTGGTGGGAGCCAATTCAAGTCCAAAGAACACGTGAAGGCAAACCAAAAATTCGCTCATGGCTGAAGATGCTTAAACTATTCAATATAAAGTTCTCAAAAGGGGATCAAAATCAGGTAAAACAGATCTCTCCTCCAAAGGCTTCTGGCATTGAAATCAATGGAGACAACCATGAGGTATTAATTCCACATCTTAGTAACTTTCCTCTAGTATTGAATTATCAAGTCAAAGAAGAGGCTGTGGATCGTGTGGAAGACAAACAAACTAGTGAAGAATTGATTGAGAGCCCCAAAGAATCTTTCTTTGATGAATTAGAAGATCATACAAAAGTAGCTTTGGATGTTATAGAAAATTTTCAAGAGACTATTTATGAGAATTCATATGAATCAATTGACAATCTTGAAGGCTGCAAGAAAGAGTTTTCTACTTGTGAAAATATTGACGGTGCTAGTCAAGATTATTCTTTGAAGTCATCAAAAGCCAACTCTCTTGAACAACTAGAGAAAATTTCTACAGGAGTTATCACTATGCAAGATTCAAAATTTGCAATGGCATATCCAAATTATTGTCGCAATTGTCAGCAAACTTGCGAAGAATACTTTCATTGCATGAGAACAAATCGTAAGTTGGTGTCTACAAAAAATTTATTTCAAAAAAGGTCAAAAGGAATCTTGCAAAAGTTCAAGTGGTTGTGTCGAAGGAAATAGGAAATCAAAGTGCTGAAGATGTTACTCGAAGAAATCTTATTGGTTTACATCATCAAGTTTTATGTTGGAAAGAGTTCAAGGGGAGCACAACTGCACCAACGGAGACTCCAATCTTTGACTTGAGGACAAGTCTTTTACAAGTGGAGGGGTCTGATGTCGGACAACTACATCTTTTTTCACAATAAAATTAGAGATCCAGTCCAAGTTGAATTCCAACTCCAATTAGGATCCGTCAAGATTCGTATAGCTACAGTCCAAAGGCCATATCTCCTAAGATATTGATCCAAATTCAGCAAATAACTATCCGTTGGAAAGCTGAGATCGATTCCTACAAATCTCTTATTTACTATTTTGGATAATTCGGATTTTATATTGATCAAAATTAGGATTTATTTATCAGTCCGAGTCAATAACAGTCCTAGCCCAATAAGGAATAGGATTTATATATCTTTATTTAAGATATATTAAGTAGAATTCTTAGTAGAGTCTAAGTCCTATTTTAGTATATACCAAGTAGGACTCTAAGTTTATTAGAGGGCTATATATACAGCCCAAGGTTGTAACAAAAAAAGGAAGACTTTTCTATCAATAATATTCTCTTATTTTGGGTTTGTTCCCTTTTTATCTTCTTGTGGATTCAAGGATCTATCGTGGTGAGAAGATGGTGATCTTCTTCCTATCCCTTGTGCCCCCTCCGGCTACATCAAGCGGATCTATCATTGTGAGAAGACGGTGATCTTCTCCCTATTCCTCATGCCTTCCTCCCGCTGTATCAAGTGAAGACGGTGATCTTCTCCCTATCTCTCGTGCTTTCTCCCTCTGCATCAAGAGAAGACGGTGCTCTTTCTCCGACCCCTCGTGCCCCTCTTCCCGCTGCATCAAGTGGTATCAGAGCGACGTTGTTCCTGAGCTCAACTCCATTGATCGTAGTTGGTGGCAACAACTCCATGGACAGTGATCTAGGAGATTATCAAATTCGAGATTTGATTAAACAAAATTTTTGTGCTTCTATCACTAGCAAGTATGAAGCTTTGAAACAGATTGAAACTAAGAACCAAGTTCATCAATTGATTGTCGAAGCGGCTCGCGGTCCGATGTCTTGGAGATCAACAGACGAAGCTATTCAGGAAAACCAAAACCATGGTGAGGTGAATATTCCATACTTTCATGGCTATGAGAATTTGTTTATTTGGATCGATAAAGTTGAGAAATTCTTTAAGTTTCTGGAGATTCCTGAAGAGAAGAAGGTGAAAATTGTTGAATACAAGCTTGATGGTTATGCTTCATCTTGGTGGGAGCAAATTCAAGTCCAAAGAACACGTGAAGGCAAACCAAAAATTCGCTCATGGCTGAAGATGCTTACACTATTCAATATAAAGTTCTCCAAAGGGGATCAAAATAAGGTAAAACAGATCTCTCATCCAAAGGCTTCTGGCATTGAAATCAATGGAGACAACCATGAGGTATTAATTCTACATCTTAGTAACTTTCCTCTAGTATTGAATTATCAAGTCAAAGAAGAGGCTGTGGATCGTGTGGAAGACAAACAAACTAGTGAAGAATTTATTGAGAGCCCCAAAGAATCTTTCTTTGATGAATTAGAAGATCATACAAAAGTAGCTTTGGATGTTACAGAAAATTTTCAAGAGACTATCTATGAGAATTCATATGAATCAGTTGACAATCTTGAAGGCTGCAAGAAAGAGTTTTCTACTTGTGAAAATATTGACTGTGCTAGTCAAGATTATTCTTTGACGTCATCAAAAGCCAACTCTCTTGAACAACTAGAGAAAATTTCTACAGGAGTTATCACTATGCAAGATTCAAAATTTGCAATGGCATATCCAAATTATTGTCGCAATTGTCAGCAAACTTGCGAAGAATACTTTCATTGCATGAGAACAAATCGTAAGTTGGTGTCTACAAAAAATTTATTTCAAAAAAGGTCAAAAGGAATCTTGCAAAAGTTCAAGTGGTTGTGTAGAAGGAAAATAGGAAATCAAAGTGCTGAAGATGTTACTCGAAGAAATCTTATTGGTTTACATCATCAAGTTTTATGTTGGAAAGAGTTCAAGGGGAGCACAACTGCACCAACGGAGACTCCAATCTTTGACTTGAGGACAAGTCTTTTACAAGTGGAGGGGTCTGATGTAGGACAACTACATCTTTTTTCACAGTAAAATCCAGTCCAAGTTGAATTCCAACTCCAATTAGGATCCGTCAAGATTCGTACAGCTACAATCCAAAGGCCATATCTCCTAAGATATTGATCCAAATTCAGCAAACAACTATCCGTTGGAAAGCTGAGATCGATTTCTACATATCTCTTATTTACTATTTTGGATAATTCGGATTTTATATTGATCAAAATTAGGATTTATTTATCAGTCCGAGTCAATAACAGTCCTAGCCCAATAAGGAATAGGATTTATATATCTTTATTTAAGATATGTTAAGTAGAATTCTTAGTAGAGTCTAAGTCCTATTTTTAGTCTATACCAAGTAGGACTCTAAGTTTATCAGAGGGCTATATATACAGCCCAAGGTTGTAACAAAAGGAAAAAAAGACTTTTTTATCAATAATATTCTCTTATTTTGGGTTTGTTCCCTTTTTATCTTCCTTGTGGATTCAAGGATCTATCGTGGTGAGAAGACGGTGATCTTCTTCCTATCCCTTGTGCCCCCTCCGGCTACATCAAGCGGATCTATCATTGCGAGAAGACGGTGATCTTCTCCCTATTCCTCATGCCTTCCTCCCGCTGCATCAAGTGAAGACGGTGATCTTCTCCCTATCTCTCGTGCTTCCTCCCTCTGCATCAAGAGAAGACGGCGCTCTTTCTCCGACCCCTCGTGCCCCCTCTTCCCGCTACATCACTTCGCCTACGAAATTCAAGGGGCCGTCGACTACTTGGCGAGCCACGGTGTACATGCCCCCCCAGGATGTAGATACTCGGCTAAAGCACTACAAGGACGAAGCTGGGTTGTACGAACAACCCAGGTGCTCACCCCAACACAACCTAAAGAGGTGACAAGCAGAAGCCTCCTAGATGGGGGCATTTCCCTACGATTCGGAGGATACAAGCCAGAGGTAACACACAGGAGGTCATGTTACATCAAACAAGATGAGGAAGCCCATAGAGATGAAGAAGAGCTCAAAGCCACTCATTTACTCGCCGTCCTAATAGACAGAGTAGCACAGGATGAAGGGAGCGATGATGAAAGCTATTTTCATCGGCTTCTGAACCAGGAATTCTTGGAAGGAGACCTGGACTACCCGTCCCTTGCGGTAAAATGGGACGTATACCTTGATGACGAAGAGGCATACGATAACCCCTTCCAGCAGAAGGAAGGTAACACCTGCACTACTCCCATAACTAATATAATAGCTGCAGGGTGCGAAGCTGAGCCGGATATGGAATACCCGACACTGAGAAAGTTAACTGAGCAATTGTACGCAAGTACAATAACCTCAGCGGCATCTCCACACCATCCATACATGCCTCCAGAGGATACTGCAATGGGTCCCCCGGGCTACCCGCCAGCTACAAACACAGCCCCGTCAACATCCCGGATGATGCCCACATTTGAGCAACGGAGTCAAGGAAGGTTCCAAAGGGGCTTCAACAATGAAATGTGGACCCTGCCTTCTGCTCAGCAGAATAGCGGAGCAATGTTCGTGATCCCCGAGCAACTTGGTCTCTTCGATGAGGCGTTCTCTCGGTGGGAGGCCATCACAAGGAACCATATTGCAGGCTTAGGATTTATGGACACAAGAGACAAAATTGAGTATATAGAGAACCTACTCGGTGAAGCTGAAAGACTCGCCTGGGTGCAGTGGCGCATGCAATACGGGAACGAGTACCAAGCAACCATTGCTGCAGGAGAAGGGCGAGCTGGCACTCAAAATATCCTCTCCCAAATGAGGAGGATATTTTCATTGGAGGATCCAACGCAAGGGTCAACCCTGGCCCAAAATGAAGCCTACCGGGATCTCGAACGCCTTTCATGTGAGAATATGAAAGATATATTACTTTATATGAATGACTATCTCAGGCTTGCAACGAAAATGGGGAGGCTATTCATCAGCACAGAACTATCCGAAAAGTTCTGGATGAAGATGCCGGGAGAACTAGGCCAAAGAATGAAGGCGGCCTTCGACCAGCGGTACCCCGGAGTCAACATAGGTGTAATCCCGAGGATCCTCTTCGCCTATAAATTCCTCGAAGAAGAATGTAAAGATGCTACATTCAAAAGATCCCTCAAGGATCTTTCTTTCTGTGGTAAGATCCCGATCCCAGGTTATTACACTAAGGAAAGAAAGTACGGGGTCAGGAAGGCGAAGACATATAAAGGAAAGCCGCACGACACTCATGTGCGGATAGAGAAGAGGAAGCACCTGGTACGCAACAAGCGGTGCAAGTGCTACCTCTGTGGCAATGAAGGGCATTTTGCAAGAGAATGCCCGAATGATAGGAGAAACGTGAAAAGAGTTGCCATCTTCGAGCAACTCAACGTTTCCGAAGACTATGACCTCATCTCCGTGCAGGAGGGGGAAGAACAAAGTGATGCCATCTTCAGCATCTCTGAAGGAGAGGACACTCAAAGCTTTCATAACTCTCTCAGCCCCCTCATCCATGACGAAGCCATTTATGCCCTTGGTGAGATAGGAGAATGGGATGCCTTAGGGGAACCCAGCGGCAGGTTTGATTACTATGTACGCTATTCCCCGCCTCCATCTTTTTACTACGACTATCCTGTAGTAGCAAGCGGATGGGGAGATGATGAGGAAGAACCTGCTGAGTCCACTAATTCCCCAAGCCAGCTCCCGCAAGAAGAAGCCACTTCTGTCTTGGGCAAAATCGAAGGAGGACCTCACCCTCACCCACAAGAGGAGAAGTGCTCGTGCCAAACCATGGAGAGGGCAAGGATACACTGCCCCAATTGCAGCGTTACAGCGTGCAACCTGTGCGGGCCATATTATTTCAAGACCTCGGAACTGGTTACACCAGCCCCGCCTACCCATGTCCTTCCCAGAGGCTGTTGCAGGAACAACAACACTACGTTACATGGTGTGAAGGGGAGATCGAGCGGCTGCAAAAGGAGGTAGCATACTACAAGCATCAGGCTCAGAAGCTAGCACTAGAAGGAGACCTTGGGGGTGCTTCACCTCCTCCTATGGAAGCCTACACCTGCTCAGTTGCTCCAACTGATTTCTTTGCTGCAGAAGATACCTTCTCAGCAACTGATTCTCCCGACCAGTTCACCGCCTCTGCCTACCGGCACCGACCCCGACAACGACGACCAAAAAAGTCGCACCTCGCAGCTCAACTTCAAAAGCATCACCGTTCTCGCCGCCACCACGCAGCACTACCACCTATATCAGAGTCCAAGCAAAGCGTGGTGCAACCAAGGACAGCTTGGTCCAACCGCTGCTGTCCTAACTCTAGCATGACTGGATCTGACGCTCCAGTTGAACCTGCGCCAGCTGACCAGCAGCCACTTTCCCCAGCCCGAATGGACGACGCCGTAGCTACACCAGCAAACGCCATATCCACAAGCCTGGCCCCACGAAAGGTGATGCCAGCATAATAGTGGAGACGCCGTTTTAACCAGACTCCTGTCCTGCACCCAGAAACGAACCCACCTCACAAAGTCCGTACAATGATGGGCAGCCCCTCAAAAGGAGAAGATCGCTTCAGCCCAATTGAGGTAGCACAGCCCAACAGCCCAGCTCAGCAAGAAAAACTGGCCAGCAAAGACAAGGCCAAAGGATATGACTGCGACCCTAGCACCAGTAGCCACTACTACTAGCAAGCGGAGCGTGGTGGGAAGGTGTACAAAGAATAAAACACTGTAGCTTCACTGTAGCTACTGTAGTCGTATAGACAGCTATCACTGTAGCCGAACGATAGCTGTCACTGTCGCATTTTGTACTCTAGTATAGGGTTACTGTGCATAGGACGGTGACCCTTGTACATAGGGCAGTGTTCACTGTAGCACTGTAGCGCACTGTAGCAGTATGATGTAAGCGCTGAGCTCATAAGCTCAGCCCGCCCTCTATATAAGGAGGGCGGCAGCACCATTGTAAGCATGTCCAGATTATCCAGAGATCCTTTAAGAGCAATAAGAATCTGAAGTTCTCTCCATTTCTCTTCTTATTTTTTGTTGTTCTCCACTTGAAATCCACAAAAGGCGCTAATTTCCGCATAAGAATCGCCGGGAGCATCACATAAGCGGCGATTGACAACAGCCTTCCACGGTCCGTTGGATAGCCATGACGGACTATATCACCGGGATCGGCATCCCAGTGCACTTCGAGCATATCAACGGCAAGGATAATCAGCTAGCTGATGCATTGTCCCATTTACTATCTTCCTTAGTCTGTGCAGGATGGCCGAACAAGGAGGAGCTGGACACCCTGGAGCTAGCGGCGAAGGCAATCCAGGAGGTTCAGGCAGCACCGACAAACCAAACATGGCAACAACTAACGGGGATATTAATACACCTGCAGGATTCCCTACTGATCACACCAGACCCACAACAGCAGCGGCAGCTATCACAGCGCTCCATTAGCTCTGTGCCCTTCACACAATCAAATTAAAGGAATGCAAATGACTAAGCGCTCGGGACCACTTTTGGGCCACTTGGTATCCCGCGATAGCTCAGATCGACCAATAGCTTCAAACTGCATCCCGACTGGTCCAAGACGCCGTTTCCCGTACCAGTAACTTCCCACTATCAAACAGCATGCGAAAGCGTGGTGGGGAAAGGGGCACTGATGACAAGTAGAAACTCTCTGCTCGGTCTACCGACAATACGTAGGGCAGCGCTCTCTGCTCGGTCTACCGACAATACGTAGGGCAGCGTACAATACGCCATGACTTTATACAGAACGGTCGTACCTTATGTGCTATCAAAAGGACAAGGCAAGGGACGTACTACTTACTTGTAGGATAAGATAGAATCTTTTGTAGTCTTTTGTAAAGGCTATGGGCCAGACTACTGTAGCAATAATGTAAGGCACTGATCACCCCCCTTGAGTCGGTAAGCAACAAGCTTCACTTTCTTCGAATCTGGAATCTCCATGTAGTCGAAGAACCTTTCCACTTCAGCAAGCCAATCGAGAAAATCTTCGATCTGAAGTTGGCCATTGAAAGATGGGAGATCAATCTTCAAGCGAAATCATGA